>PISX010005937.1:0-102550 GCA_004024625.1 Mellivora capensis
AGCCCCGCATCGGGCTCTCTGCTCAGCTTCCCCCTCTCTCTCTGCCTGCCTCTCTGCCTACTTGTGATCTGTCTCTGTCAAATAAATAAATAAAATCTTAAAAATATACATAACTATATAATAGGGCAGTGGGACAGTGAGTAAATATCTGGTACTCTATTTTCCAAACACTTTGCATTGTTATATTACTTCCATGATCTTTTGCAGCCAAAAGAGTGGTGGCTGGTGGGGGCAAGATGTGAGAAAGTTTTGCTCAGTTTCAGCCTATTTGATGCCGGGCTAGCGCATTAAGAGCTATCGCATTGCCGTTGCCTTTGCTTTCCTTCTGAACATTTTTAGATTCCTCTCAGTGCAGGACTGATGGGTGCAGCCCTGACCCATCGAGCTGGTCAGCAATTCTTGCCAAATAACCTCTAACCATACCCAGAGCACACACGTGACCACCATTCATTTTTCTGGACCTTTAGAAACCCAGCTGGAGACTTCCTATAACAGTGCTCCACAGAGGCGGTGCTCTGGCCTTCCACACATTTGCTAGAGGATACTGAAGGCAAAGAGCTCACCACTGTGGGAGCTGAGAGAAGTGAGTGGGAAACAGGAAGGAAAGCAGATGTTTAGGCATTCACCTCCATTACAGTTTTCAGAACTAATATTCCGGAGTAGGGCCAAGTGGTACTTCCATTCAGGGAGTATTCAAAACCAGGGAAGTCACAGGAAGGCAGGGGGCAGCATAGAGGAGGTCACCGACTGGAGGCCACCAGCCAGAAAGTCAAGGCTCGGGGGGAGGCAGCTCCAAAGGCTGCCATCACCTCGACAAGACTGGAACAGGAAAACAACTTCTCGGGACGATCTAACCCTTGCTATTCAGTTTGTGATCTGTGGGCCACGGTGCGCTCATGACCTGGCACCATGATAAAATGCAGACTGTGACAGAGAAGGTCTGCTGTGGGCCCAAGAACCCGTGAAAGTCCGCTGCTAACAAACTACAAGCTGATGCTGCGGGCCCGCGATCACAGTCCGAGGGTGAGGGTCACCTGGGAACCTGCAGGAACTGTAAATATTGCTGTCCCATCTCCGACCTAGAGAATCAGGAACACCATGAGGGTTTGGGGGCGTTTGTTTGTTTGTTTTGGTGGCCGGGAACTTTAATTCCCCCAAATCGGAATTCTTAATCATGTACCTTCAGGATTTGTAAGCCCTTTTGTAAGAAAACAAAACAAAACCAAAATTGCTATGCCTCTACCACATAATTTTGAGCACTAAATATACATGATGTTTGATACCCAACTACAGAACATGAAAGGCCTTCCTCAGCTGCGGCTGAGCTTTGTAACTAGCACAGCCACCAGTCTGAAGACTGTGGCAGGTCTTTTATGTGTGTATGTGGTTTCCACGAAGGGATCCTGGTAAAAGATACCTTGCTTAGAAAGAAGTCCAAGCTTTAGCTACCCAGAGGATGCTTTTACTCTGAAAGGGCAGCTGTGGTCCTCCAAGCTTTCTGCCATGCTCACTTAGAACAGTGGTGGGCTGCAGGGGCCATCATCCGGTAGAAAGGCAGGAGCATCACTGCACCGGCCTGGAGATGCAGAGAGGCAGGAGACGGGGTGCCGGGCTTAGGAGGGAAACAGGAGAAATAAGGAAAATTACCCTCGTGCACACAACCTCCTCTCTCCAGAGGAGTGTGAGCAACGCAAAGATCTTATCTGAAGCGACAGGAATTTCTCGCTTGTTTATGCTCCTTTAATATTTGCTTACACCTCAGTATCTTAGGATTTGCTTACATCTCAATATTTATCACAAACACGGTCACAAAGTTGGCATGTAGGAATCTGTCTCGTCCTTTGGACTCTGAGAACCCACATCCTCAGAATCTTGTACATGGGTACTCTCTGTATGTATGTCAACCCACAAGATGGGTATTAATAACATTAATTCAGGGGCGCCTGGGTGGCTCGGTGGGTTAAAACCTCTGCCTTCGGCTCAGGTCATGATCTCAGGGTCCTGGGATCAAGCCTCACATCGGGCTCTCTGCTCAGCAGGGAGCCTGCTTCCTTCTCTCTCTCTCTGCCTGCCTCTCTGCCTACTTGTGATCTCTGTCTGTCAAATAAATAAATAAATCTCTTTAAAAAAAGTAAATTTACTAATGAAAAAATGCCTCTCTGGATTAGCTTAGCCAAGGTGGAAAACCCTACGTTACTTGCATGGCTAATCTTCATTACTGTAAATCATAAATTATAAGTTGCTTTTGAGCTAATTTGCATTATTCTGACCAAGTCAGAATGCTAGGATTCGGTTATCTGAAGCAAAATCACGGTTTTGGTATTTAGAAGTTTGAGAAATCTATATTTACATCCGACAGAGCCAACTGCTGAATATTAAGTTTGTCCCAAACAATACCTCTGTAGAGAATTATTAATTTAAAGTACAATAAAATCGGGGCACCTGGATGGCTCAGTTGGTTAAGCATCTGCTTTCAGCTCAGGCCATGATCCTGGGGTCCTAGAATGGAGCCCCACGTCGGGCTCCCTGCTCAGTGACGAGCCTGCTTCTCCCTCTGCTCCTGTTGCTCCCCCTGCTTGTGTTTTCTCTCACTCTCTCTCCTGCTGCCAAATAAATAGATAAAAATCTTTTTAAAAAATTAAGTACAATAAAATGTGTTTAAAATTCTATGGGGTGCCTGGCTGGCTCAGTTGGTGGAGCATGCACCTCTTAATCTTGGCGTTGTGTGTAGAGATTACTTTAGAAAATAAGATTTTTTTCTCTCCCTGATATGAAGAATTTGAAAGTCAACCTGGGCGGTGCAGGGTAGGGAAGGAATAAATGAAACAAGATGGGATCGGGAGGGAGACAAACCATAAGAGACTCTTTTTTTTTTTTAAAAGATTTATTTGACAGAGAAAGATCACAAGTAGGCAGAGAGGCAGGCAGAGAGAGAGAGAGGAGGAAGCAGGCTCCCTGCCTATCAGAGAACCCGATGCGGGGCTCGATCCCAGGACCCTGAGATCATGACCTGAGCTGAAGGCAGAGGCTTAATCCACTGAGCCACCCAGGCGCCCCCCATAAGAGACTCTTAATCTGACAAAAGAAACTGAGGGTTGCTGGGGGGAGTGGGCTAGGGAGAGGGTGTCTGGGTGATGGACACTGGGGAGGGTATGTGCTATGGTGAGTGCTGTGAAGTGTGTAAACCTGGCGATTCACAGACCTGTACCCCTGGGGCTAATAATACATTCTATGTTAATAAAAAATAAAATTTTTTTAAAAAATATTAAAACTAAAAAAAAAAAGATCTTTTCAAAAATCTATTAAAATGCTTAACACCTTTAAACTACAAAACTTGTCTTGAAGGTATATCTAATATATGCAGATGAGATAACTAACATTCCTTCGTAACAGAGTTGACATCATCAAGTGTTTGAATTTAAGGCATGGGAGTTAAAAACAAGGGGAAAGACGCCATCATTTTGTGGGAAAATGACTGTGTAAGACTCTTAATCTGACTAAAAGTGATCATATTATTTATATTTTGGTAGATAGCCATAGATTTCAACAGTTCAGTTAAGCTGGGAAACACCAATGTGGTCCTGAGAAAATGCACAGGGGGCCTGCACCTGTGCCCGTCTTGTTCTTCCCTCCTGCTTCTCCCCCAGCTCAGGAAATGGCAACTCTTCTGTGGTTTAGGACAAAAACCATGCAGTGATGACTGATGCTTCCCTTTCTCTCACATCCAAACCTTGAGGAAACTCGGTGAGGTCGTCTGTCTTCAGAATATATCCAGAATGTTCTCAGCTTCCTTGATATCATTCATGATTTCTAGCTTGGATTATTATAATATTTATAATCCTAACGTGTTCATTCGTTCAACGTGTTCATTCATTCACCCATCCAACAACTACTAATAACCAACCACTTAAAGCAGACATTCGGGTACTTAAGTACACAGAGGTTGACCTTGTGGCCTCTACGAAAGGAACACCTCTTACCCATCCTGAATCTTCCTACGGTGTCTTGTTCTACACTGAGAAAATGAATGACTAGGTAAGGAGTCGTTTTTCAAGTTGGGATTTCAGTCTTTCGCTTCTAAAGCAGACTAACCTGGAGCACTTAATGGATATCTCATTAACAGGACTCTGCTCGATCACTCTCACGAAATCAGTTTTGGCACAGAACTCAGAAGGAATAAAAAGAACTGAATGACATTACTACATTAACATTCTTTTTATTCCTCTCAACTTAAATGAGCAAGATGTTTTGGCCTCACATCTCTAAAAATAAGAGAAAGAACTGATGTTTACCTCTCTCACATTCTAGCAGTGAATAACATCCATCCATGGAAACTTAAGCCAAAATGATAGAAAGCCCGATCTCATTAAGAAATACATTTAATAAAATAGTACTTCTATAATTATTCAGCATTGTGATATTTATGATCAGCTATATACTAATAATAGTTGTACAGGTTTTCTCCACTATCTGAAAGTAGAGCATTCCTGTGAAAACTTTTGTAAGCCAAATTGGCATAAAGTGAAGAAGCAATTACAATTAATTTACACTGAAAACTTGTTTGAGGGTTCCCAGACCCAAAAAAACCCCATATCTCTTGGGATTTTCTGATACCTTAGAACATATCTCTCCAATAGATGCACAAAATAGATCAAGATATAGCACAGATGCAGTTCAAAAGCTGTGGGCTGCTAGATGCTGAGACGCTGGGTGTCATTCCCGGGGAAGGAGCTTGGTGGCGCCTCTCTCGCTCAGGGTGCACCCTGCTTGCTGCAAAAAGCTGAACACTATTTTTGCTTTTCACGTTTTTGTAAAAGCGAAAATCCTCCGCGAAATTTTTTCTGTTAGCAAAAACAAGTACTAATGTAAGTCTTTCAAAAAGCAAAGTGACATAATGTAAACTTTCAAAAGGCAGAGGATGCCTGTAATGATTTAAGAAAAATGTTTCTCTGGACTGACTTAACATTTAGAACCTTACAATCACAAGATATTCAATAAATATACACACATTTTTCCTGCAGGAAAGAATGATAACCAATATGACTTTCATTCCTGGGGCGCCTGGATGGCTCAGTTGGTTGAGCCTCTGCCTTCAGCTCAGGTCATGGTCCCAGGATCCTGGAATCGAGTCCTCCTCCGGCTCCTTACTCAGCAGGAAGCCTGCTTCTCCCTCTCCCTTTGCCTGCCGCTCTGGTTCTGCCTACTTGTGATCGCTCTCTCTGTCAAATAAATAAATAAAATCTTTTTTTAAAAAAAGACTTTCATTCCTAAAACCACACTAAGTGAGAGTAGAATTCTGTAGGTCAGGGTTTCTCAACAGCACAGCACTACTGACATTTTGGGCTGGTTAATTCCTTGTTGTTGGGGGTTGCCTTGTGCACTGTAGGATGTTTTGCAATATCCCTGACCTCATTCCATGCCAGTGTCCCCCACTCCCTAGTTAGGGCACCAAAAATGTCGCCAGATATTGTCAAATGCCCTCTGGGAACCCCTTGTCCCCAAATCAGAACCACAGAGAATAGCAATATGATGTAAAGTTTCGACCAGCAAAGAGCTAGTTCACTTTTTTAAAATGGATGGTAGGTATCAAAATAATTTAATTCCATTGCATACATTTACACAAGAGTGTAAAATGACATTTTATAATACACTGGAAATTACATTATTTGCCATTATTTAAACTTACGGGAACAACTTTAAATGTTAGCTTAAAACCCATTAGCCAAAAGCATTCTACATTTTATAGGATAGGTGGGTAATGTACATTAACATTCACTTACTGATCTTTTCTGAAACCCTAATACAGTTCTTTAAAACACTCTCAAGTTTACCTCCTATAACTCTAAGCCTTTTTCTGCCCTTGAGGAATATATTAAGATCTTGAAGACTACCTTTCTTGATAAAAATGTAGAAAACTGAACTGAAGAAAAAAATAAGGGCTTTTAAACAAATGTAAAATATTTAGATACAAAGCAAATACTTTTCAAGATTCAATTTGTATAGACTAGTAACCTTTTTTACTTCCACTCTCCAAATGATGCCTATACAATTCCAAGGATTTGAAGACTGCCAATAGTTTAGGAATTCTAAAGACCTTTTCCATACACCTTTTCCTTAATCCTGTTACTAGTCCCCTAAATAGTGTCTCACTAAGCCCTATTTCTCTCAGCTCAGTTTACTGAAAAGAATGACAACAGAATCATTCATTCTAACCAAAAAATAAAAATGTATGTAGTGCTTTTATTGCTTCAAAGGACTATGGGTTTAATTCCACATAAGTTACCTAGTATTAATTGAACATATCTACAGGACAGGTAGAAAAGATGTTAAGGGTAAGAAATTCCCAGTTTAGTAATAACTTGGCCAGTTTGCAAATTCAGCAGCATTTAGCAGAGCTGACATCTCCAGACCAATTACATCAAACTCTTTTCTTACGAAATCCTCATTTGAGATTCTGCTCATAACTTCACCATGTCTGGAGTTTTGGGGTGCTTGAAGGCAAGTTAAATCAAATTATTGCCAAAGGTGGCAGAATGTCCTCAGTTGTAGCAGCCAAGTTTAAGCAGTCACTCTGTACAAGGCTTTGAAGCCTAAATCTTCCCATCTATATTCAGTGTAATATCGCTTAGAAATCACTTTAATAGCAAATGTATTATCCAGATGTCCTAAGGTTTTTTCAAAGTTTCAATTGTTCCATCACGAAGGACAACACAGTAAGCTCAACAGGTCTTCTCAAAAGGATGACTCTTTTACAATCAAATAGATGTTGAGAATCATACAGATAAAATGATTTTGATAAGCCAGTATAGATCCTTCTCATTCAACCCCAGTAGAGCTGATCTATACGTGCTAGTTACTAGGCTCCTCTAAAAACCGTTGTTCAATCCCTAAAATTAACTCAGTTAAGACCAAGATAATGAATACCGTTACCAGGAACCACTTGTTCCTCCAAATAACAACTTCTCCTCATTTTAACTATTGTAGCACTAAAACTAACAAAATACACTGCAATTATATATTCGCAGCTGTTGCTAAAGAGTCCAGGTCCCCTAAAATTTATACCAAAACAGGGCGCTGTAGGTCAACATTTCCGAAGTTAGTTTTTTGCTTCCCCCCCCCCGCCCCCCCAGTGTGCCGTGACTCTTTGACAACGTGCCCACGTGGAGCGCCAGGCTGCCACGGGTCCCCAAGGCTACCGCCACAGAAAAGCTTTCTGGCCCGCGAGGCGGCTGCAGCCCCAGAGGGGAGGGGGCGGGGGCACCTGCTGCTCCTCAGGGACCCGCAGTGACTGCGCCGGGAAATTCACTTCGCCGAGGACAAGGAAACCCGCTGCAGAGCCGGCCCGGAAAGACCGGCCGGGAGCCAAGCAAACCTGCCCTTCTTTTTTTCCCGGCCCACAGAAAGAAACTTAAGATGTCTCCACAGATACGTCAGACGCCACACTGCACGCCTTTCCCACGCTCTGCGCAGGCCCGGCCCTGGCTTAGAGACTCCGCCCCGCTCCGCCCCGGGCGCCGGCCGGGATGACGTATTCGGCGCAAGGCGGACGTTCCCCGCCCATGCTGCGCGCGCCGGCGGGAGGGGAGGGGCTGCAAAAGGCTTCCGCCTTTCACTTTCCTTTTCCCCCTTCAGAGGACCCTTTCCACAATGGCGAAAGACAGGCCCTAGTAAAACTTGACTATCGTAGAAGATTAACTATTACTAAATGTCACTTCGCCACCAGAGCTCGCGAGTATCTCCCTCCCGCAGAAGCTGGCGCTCCGCTCCACGGATCCGCCCCCGAGACGGCCCCGCCAATCCGCGCAGACGCTTTCCGGGCAGCGCGCCCTCCACGCCCCCCATCTCGTCAGCCCAGCCAGCCACGCCCCCTGGCCGCCGTCTCTCTTCCTGGAAACCGGCGCGTGGGAACTGGGGCGAGCGGCTTCAGGGAGCGCCGGCACCTTCTCTTTCTCTGCTTCCTACACTGCTGTTACTTTTCGGAGTGAGATCTTCTACCTTCTCTTCTCCTTCCCTGCGTCCCTCCTTTCCTCTCCGTAGAGCGCCGGCTCGCTCAGCAGGCGGTCCCCGCAACTCTCGCGCCCGGCTAATCTGTCTTGTAAACCCTCCGGGTGGTTCTAATTCATGCTCAAGTCTGAGAACCACTGATCTGAGGCCTTTAAGGCTTCTCTACAAATCCAACCCCTGTTTCCCCCACTCATCATCTACCATGGGATCTTAGGACGGACGCCACTGGCCACATGACCAAAGGGTGAACACGGAGCAAGAGAGGACAAATGAACTTCCCCTTTTATCACTCAGGGTTAGTTGCTTTTGGAGCAAGAGTTTAAAGCAGCGTTTCCCCCTTCAGCACCCCCACCCACTACTGTGTCACTAAAATATTAGAGCAGTTTCAAAGTAGTTCTGCAAGACCTCACTCTCCTTCCTCTCATTTTCATATAAATCTGGAGTGGGAGAGAAGTGTACCATTGCCCACTTCTGCAGAGCATAGGCTGTGTATGTGACAATATGTCATATAGGTGATGTTCCAAGTGAAAGGGGATTGGGAGCCATTGATCCATAAACAGCGATCCTCCAGCAGGACTTAAGCCCTGCAGCAGCTGCTCACACTTCAATGAGCATGAATCCCCAGGAAACCTTTTGAAAGTACAGATTCCGCTTCAGTAAATCTGGAGTGGGGCAGGAGAGTCCCGCCTGTAAACAGACTCCCAGGGGATACTGATAAGCTGGCCCATGGAGCACATTCGAGAAGCAAGGTATTACAGTACACCCTGTTCCCAGTGTCCCTGGCTTCCAGAAAGATACCCAGGTGGGTATGTAGGGTGGCCAACAGTTCACTTTGCCTGGGATTGAGGGGGTTGCCAGGAGGCAGCACTTGCCTTGCTAAAACCGGGAAGAGGTGGTCATCCGACCCAGGTGCCTGTGTCAGAACTGACATGAGAACAACGCAGTTCCTGGCAAGTGTCCGACACTCCCAGTTAATCTCTCACTGATCACGACTCTTTACACCAACAGAGAGCCTCGACTTGGGCTCCTTACGATCCTTCTTAATGCTGAGTTCCAGCCACCACTACCAATCAATTGACATTGGCAAAGGAAACAGGATCTATTTCCAACTATTAAAAAGAAAACCATCGGCCCCAAATGGAGCCACTTAGGCCCAGACACCAGATCAGGGCTTAATATCTAACCTCATTGCAGTTTCTACCTCCTCCAGAAATGTAGTCAGGAACCGGTCAGTCAGGACTTTTCTCATCAGCGCCAGTGAGGCAGTCTGTCACTTGGCCCTCTTCATCCCCCAAAGGAAGAGGTCATGTGCATGGTGAGATCTCCTGGCCTTCCTCCAAAGAAAAAGTGACCTTGCCTGGAACAATCCTTCCCACAGAAACCTTCCATTTTGTACCCCTCCTCAGAGCTCCCCTCTACTTGCTAGATGAGATGCTGCCTGATTCGTGAATCACTTAATAAAGCCAACTAGATCTTCAAACTGACTCCACTGAATTTTTGTTCTTTAACACAACTGAAGTTGGAACTAGATGTAAAAGGACAGGCTGCATTGCTTATTGCTCTCTCCACAGAAATGACAGACATCCTCATGATGGTGATAACTCAGCGACAAATGGTGTGTGTATGAAGGGGGATCATTTTTGACATTTTGTCGCAGTAATTGTCAGTGGGAATAACCCATTCAGGTCACGATGATTAGTTATAAATGCAGCTTGGAATAGTGGAAAATTCATATTGAGGCAAACATAGGTTAGGGTCTGAACAAGTGACATAATTGCCATGAATCTGTCCCATCTGATGGCTTGATGGGGGAGAATCCACTTCTAAGCTCACTCAAGTGGTTGCTCACAAGATTCACTTCCTTGTTGGCAAAATCCACTTCAAGGGCTGTTGGACTGAGACCCTCGGTTCGTCCCTGGCAGCTGACCAGAGGCCACCCCCAGTTCCCTGCCATGTGGGCCTCATTCAGTTTGCTTCATCAGAGACAGCCCATGAGGCGAGTCAGAGAGAGTGTAAATATTTTGTAAATAACAATCTTGTGACGTAATACCAGAAGTGACACCCAGTCACTTTTGCTGTATTCTGTTGGTTAGAAGCATATCACCAGGTCCAGCCCACACTCAAAGGGCAGAGCTTACAGAAAGGCATGACTACCAGGAGCTGAAGATCATTGAAGACATCTTAGAGACCACCTACTACAGGCATCTCTTATGGAAATTACTATTTCCCTTCCAGCTTCTAGAAGTGGAAGCACAACTATTCCTCTGTCACACCATTCAAGGAATAAAAAGAAAAGACAATGTGTACTTTATTTGTCATGGTACAGTATCGAGACGAAAAGGTTGTTCGAGGGACCACCATGGAAAAATCATAGCCAGTATGTAGTTTCGGAAAAATTATGTTAAGTTGACCTCTTGTCCTTGTTCATGCTCAATCCATGAACCCTGGTGTCGGAAGAGTTCCTCCTCTTAGCTGCTCCCTAGCCCTCTGGATTTCCCAAGTTTGCTAAAAATTCCCCTGAATGTGTTCCAAGATTAACTCTCTCCAGTTCCAACCATTCTATTTATTGAATGACTTCAAATAACTCATGAATAATGCTACATGCATGTCAAGAGTCAGCTATGTAGCTTGAGAATTCCTTCTCCCCATGAGTGTAAAATATTTTAATATTATGAATCATGTCAACCAAAATCGTTGGCATAGAAAATAGAAGCAGACCTGGAAAGGATCTTAGCAATGATCTCTTTTCTAGTTCTCAAACTTAACTGCATATTTGGAATCACAAGGGGGGGCTTTTAAAAATCCTGTTGTCCTGGGGCGCCAGGGTGGCTCAGTCCGTTAAGCATCCAACTCCTAATTTCTGCTCAGTTCATGATCTCGGGGTCATGAGATCAAGCCCCACACCAGGCTCCCTGCTGGGTACAGAGCCTACTTAAGATTCTCTTCTTCTCCCTCTGCCCCTCCCCGCTTCTCTTTCTCTCACTCTCTCTCTCTCTCAAAAAGAAAAGAAAAGAAAAATCCTGATGTCCAGAGCATACCCCAAAATGGTTGCATTAGAATCTCTGGGGGTAGGACTCAAAAAAATTAGTGCTTTTAAATCTCTGCAGTACTATAGCCAAGATTTAGAACCATTGCTCTATTTTAGAAAATAGATGTTCTGGAGGTAGAGTGACTTCCTTAAGATGACATAGCTAAATAGTACCAGAACCACCAGCACTATGCTTTCTTTAGAGCTGGTACTAAAGGACTGAATTGTCTGCTGGGTGTGAGCCAAATCTTGGCTACCTAATAGAGGCACATGGAAGCCTGTTGAAATATAAATTCCTGCCCCCACCCCAACAGAGATTCTGACTTAAATTTTTTTGAAGCTTGCCAGGGGATTCTAATGTGTAGCTAGGGTTGAGAACTACTACTGTAAAATTTTAGCATAGAGCATATACTGTCTTTCTTAACCACAGACCCCAAAGTAGGAGGATGTGTCTCCTTCGTGTCCAAGGGGCTTTATCAGTATGAAGTTGTATCAGTAAGTTCTTAATGTCCAGGAGAGAAGCGCAGAATGGACACAATACATTAAAACTACCCCAAAATTACAGGAATTCCTTTCTGGAGAATGAGGAAGATTACCAAAAACATGCCTCATTGCTTAAAGCTTTAATACCAGAAGAAAATACAACATTGATCATGTGAAAATTATGCTACGCAAGGCATAGCATAAGGGAATTTGTGAAACAAATATTATTTTAAATATGAGATGTTCGAAGGTAATGGGAAAAGCCAGATATGTTCCTAGGAACCTTGAGTGAGTCAGTGCGAGGAGGATTTATTAAAGAGAGAGGATATGGAGATGCCCAGACTGGGCTTCAACCAAGGAAAGTCTATTAGGTATCTATTGCCACAGAACAAATTACCCTAAAAATTAGCAGTTTAAAACAACAAACATTTATTATCCTCCAGTTTCTCTGGGTAAGGAACTTGGGAGCAACTTAGGGGACTGGTTCTGGTTCAGGGTCTCTCATGAGATTGAGGTCATGATGTTAGCTGGGCTACAGTGATCTAAAGGCTTGACTGAGGCTGAAGGATATATTTCCAAAAAGGCTCATATGGTGGACAAGTTGATGCTGGCGATTTGTATGATGCCTCAATTCCTTGCTAGATGAACTTCTTCAAAGGGTTTCTGGTATGCCCTTATGACATGACAGCTGCCTTGCTCCAGAATGAGTGATCCAAGAATAGGCAAGGAGGAAGCCTCATGCCATTTATTTATTTGTTTATTATTGTAATCCAGTGTTGGTAACATACAGTATTATATTAGTTTCAAGTGTACAATATAGCAATTCAACAATTCCATATATTTCTCCGTGCTCATTTTAAGTGTACTTTTTTTTTTTTTTTAAAGTAGGCTCTACGCCCACTGTGGGGCTGGAACTCACAACCCCAAGATCAAGAGTCACATGCTCAGGGCACCTGGCTGTCTCAGTTGGTAGAGCATGTGATTCTTTTTTTTTTTTTTTCTCAAAGATTTTATTTATTTATTTGACAGAGAGAGATCACAAGTAGGCAGAGAGGCAGGCAGAGAGAGAGGGGGAAGCAGGCTCCCTGCTGAGCAGAGAGCCTGATGTGGGGCTCGATCCCAGGACCCTGGGATCATGATCTGAGCCGAAGGCAAAGGCTTTAACCCACTGAGCCACCCAGGTGCCCCAAGCATGTGATTCTTGATCTCTTGATCTCGGGATTGTGAGCTAAAGCACCATGTTGGGAGTAGAGTTTGCTTAAAAAAAAAAAATTCTACCGACTGAGCCAGCTGGGTGTTCTGATATGTTTATTCTTAATCCCCTTCACCTATTTCACCCATCACCCCAATCTCCACTCCTTTGGTAACCATCAGTTTGCTCTCTATAGGTAAGAGTCTCTTTTTTGGTTTCTCTCTCTCTTTTTCCTTGTTCATTTGTTTTGTTTCTTAAATTTCATATATGAGTGAAATCATACGGTATTTGTTCTTCTCTAAGTGGTTTATTTCACTTAGCAATATACTCTCTAGCTCCATCCAAGTCATTGCAAATGACAAGATTTCATTCTCTTTTACGGCTGAAATTATATATATATATATATATATATATATATATATAATCACCTCATCTTTATCCATTCGTCTATCAATGGATACTTGGGCTGCTTCCATAATTAGGCTGTTGTAAATACTGTTGCCATAAACATCGGACTGCATATATTCCTTCAAATTAGTTTTTTGTATATTCTTTGGGTAAATACCCAGTAGTGTGATTGGTGGATCATAGGGTAGTTCTATTTTCTGACTTTTTGAGGAACCTCCATACTGTCTTCCACACAGGCTGCACCAGTTTGCATTTCCACCAGCAGTGCACAAAGTTTCCTTCTCCACAACCTTGCCAACACTTGGTGTTTCTTGAGCTTTTAATTTTAGCCATTCTGACAGGTGTGAGGTGAGATCTCCTTGTGGTTTGGGTTTGCATTTCCCTGATGATGAGAGATGTTGAGCATCTTTTAGCTACATGCCTTTAATGATGCAGCCTCAGAAGCCGTGTATTATCACTTCCCCCTGAGTGTATTAGAAGCAGGACAGTCAAGGCCACACTCAAGGGGAGAAGAAATAGACTCCACTTATTGAAGAATGTGTCAAAGAGTTCATGGACATATTTTAAGACATCACACAAGGCAAGAGAGAATAGACAGAGACCTGAGAGTAGGCTTGTTGGTAGACCTAAGGCAAACTTCATTTCCTGTAAGAAGCTGATGATAAGCAACACAAACAAACCCTTCATCCTTTGACAACTACCAAGAGGCCCAGGCCTTTGGAACTGGCTAGAAGAGCCACTGGCAGGAAACAGCAACTTCTAGAACTCTATTTCCTTAATCGCTACAGTTATTTGTCCTTGCAACTGACTCTGTTGTGTGAGGCCCTTTTTTGTGATATTTCTTGTTCACATACATTTGTTAAGAGCCAAATCATACTCCTTGTGCCACTCCTGAAAGTAGTAAGGTTAATTACTACATGTCAATAAATGTTTTTGGCTTTTTCTGATATCAGCTTTTAGATGCACAAAAATAATAAATGAACATAACTTTGATATTAAAAAACAGTTTATTAAAGTTTCCAACTAAAAAACTAGTTCTCAGATTTTTTTTACATTCAACTTACTAATCATATTACTGTATCTATTAATTTACCAAATTTTGATAATCACTCTTGGAGGATCTCTAATTAATGTTTCTTCCCATTGCCAATGTAGTTGATTAGACTCTCTTCAGTATGAGAAACAGCACTTAAAATTTTAATATATTCTATTTCTTTTTTACATGTTTCAATTGTGTAACAAAACTTCCTGAGTACTTAAGTAATATTTACAAATCTACTAGATTAAATTTGTAAATATGTTGATAAACTTGAGTTTTCCTGAATTTTCTAATACTGTAAATTTCATAAGATTTCAAGCTACAATCATAAATTTAATAACTAAAAACACACTTTGAATTTGTATCATAGAACTGATAGGTTATTTTAATAGGCCACATTCTCTTAAGTGTAATAAAGACTTAATATACCAAATATGTATAGGTTATTTTTTTTTAAGATTTTATTTATTTATTTGTCAGAGAGAGAGAGCGCACGCGTGCACAAGCAGGCAGGGGCGGAGAGAGAAGCAGGCTCCCTGCCGAGCAAGGAACCTGATGTGGGACTTGATCCCAGGATGCTGGGATCATGACCTGAGCCAAAGGCAGCCGCTTAACCGACTGAGCCACCCAGGCGTCCCTAGGTTATTTTTTTTATATTTTTATTTATTTATTTGAGACAGAGAGAACATAGAGGGAGAGTCAGAAGGAGAAGCTGACTCCCCGCTGAGCAGAGAGCCTGATGAGGGACTTGATCCCAGGACCTTGAGATCATGACCTGAACTGAAGACAGATGCTTAACCCACTGAGCCACCCAGGTGCCCCTATATAGGTTATTCCTAAACACAAAGATATTAATGCTACAGTTTTGATTCTCTTAAATTTTTTTCTAAATTCTAACTTTTTCTTGGATTAAAAGATGTTTACCCACTAAGAAACTCTGTTTCCTTAAGCACTCAGCACCTTGATGTTGTCATTCAAGTACTTATGGCACACACACACCCCCAAGAATGTTGGGCTTATCTTCTAGTTCCCAGTGAAAAAGGCCCATGCCTCAGCCCCTGAGATGCTTATACACAGCCCTCAAGGGACACAATGAAATCTCTTTATAGCTGATACATTAATGCTCTCCATACTGGGTGGTCTCACAGTTCAACTCCTTGTAATCTTATTCTGGAGTCTGCCAGTGAAAGCCTAAAACCCCTTCCCCAAATCTAAATGATTAGGTTTAGAGTATATTTGGCTCATGGAAGATGCTGGATACTTTCTCCTCTAGCTCTGAAGACTTGTGTGAACCCTATAGTCCTTTTGCAGCCTTACTATCATTAAAAAACAACATTCAACCGGCTAAATTTGAAGATCCAATTGGCTTTGCTAAGTGACTCACGAATCAGGCAGCATCCCATCTAGCAAGTAGAGGGGAGCTCTGAGGAGGTGAACAAAATGGAAGGCTTTTATAGGAAAGAAGATGAGGCAAGGAAGTTATTAACCCAGAAAAAAGGAAAAAAGTGATTGTTCCAGGCAAGGTCATCTTCCCTTAGGGGGAAAAACAGGGGGTCTTATCATCTTATCATGCAGATGACCTTGTCTTCCTTTCGGAGATGAAAAGTGCCATGTGACAGATGACCTCCTTGGTGCTTATGGGAAAATTTCTGACTGACCAGTTCCTGACTACATTTCTGGAGGAGGTCGAAACCAAAATGATGTTAGATATTAAGCCCTGATTTGGTGTCTGGGCCCAGGGGGCTCCATCTGGGGGCTGTGGTTTTCTTTTTAACACTATCTAGTAAAGTCATAGTATATAGTTACTAAAATAACATGCTACTGGAGAAGGGATTGTGGGGGCAAAAATGGAAGCAGGAGGGAGAGTTAGGAAAGCTTTTCAGTGGCCCAGGCAAGACAGGACAGTGGCTGGGACCAGGGTGATACTGGTGGAATGGGCATACGTGGACAGATCAGGATTATGTTCTAGAGGTAACACTGGCAGGACTTAGTGGTGAATTGTAATTGTTGGAAGAAAGAAAGGAATCAGGGAGAACATCTAGATATTTGCCTGAAAAGCCACGTGGTTGGTGCTACCCCAAGCTAAAGAAGACTTGAGTGGGCAGTTTCAAGAGAAACTTCAATAATTGTCTTTTAGACATGTTAAGGTTGAGATGCTATTGATGTGGGGAAACAACAGCACAAGAAAAATTTCCTTACTACTTACAGCCCATTGACAAGTCCTTGAAACAGGCAGAGTGACATTCCTCTAGGGACTCAACTACCTCCCTGTTAATACTTTGCTAAAGGCAAAAGGCAAGCTTAGCCTAACCCCCAGGGTTCTGTAGGTCTTCTTTAACATATAAAAATTCCTTTGGAAACTTCCTTTATCTCTAACCCCCAAGATATATGTTAGCAATCATCCTCCAAGCATATGACCCACTGATACACATCTAAAGGGTCTCATGACTGAGTTTTTACTAAACAGTAACAAATGATATTTTCCTAACAATAGCCAACTCCCCCTACTTTGTGTCCAAAATACTTTGGAAGTTTGTGCTATCCCTAACCACCACAAAATTTGAAAGTATATAATCAGTCACCTGTCACAACCCTAGTGCAGCTCTTTCTGCCCATGGGTCCTATCCCATGCTTTAATAAAACCACCTTTTTGCATCAAAGAGGTCTCAAGAATTCTTTCTTTGTTGTCTCTTCTGGATCCCAGTACATTGCTATGATACTGTGATTTATAATAAGATACTTATCTTTGGTGGGTGGGGAGTGAGCCCCAGCACCAAGACAGAAGGAGGAGTATTTTTTTCATCAGACAGCCCAACACTTCGGCTTTATTTCCAGAAGAAAAGACAAGACTTGGGTTATCTACCACTAGGTATATTTGCTGCCTGGATCTAAAGACCCATATGCCCCCTTTATAATTTCTATAGAAACTAAGCCACAGCTTTATGCCTATGGTAGACATTGTTTATCTTCAGGTAAGCAGGAATAAGTCTTTTCATTATCAAAGTTTGAATACATGCAATTCTTTATGCCAAGATATGTGATAAGTGGTATTGCTTTTGAAAAATTGGACTTTTTACATAAAATATGTTGGTTCCAAATAGCCTGATAGTCAAATATCTGCTCACTCTTATTGTGATGGTTAAATTCTATGTGTCAACTTATCTAGGCTACTGTTGATTGGCTGACCAAACACTAGGTTAGTGAAGGTATTTGGTAGATGTGATTAACATCTACAATCAGTTGTCTTTAAGTAAAGGAGATTACTCTCCATAATGTGGGTGGGTCTTATTCAATCAGTTGAAGGCATTAAGACCAAACACTGAGGTTTCCTGAAGAAGGAATTCTGCCTCAAGACTGTAACAGAGCAGTCTTGCCTGCGTTTCTAGACTGCTAGCCTGCCCTACACATGGGCAGTAACCTCTTTGATATCAGCCACAGCAACTTCTTTCAAGCTATGTCTCCAAAGGCAAAGGAAACAAAAGCAAAAATGAACTTTTGAAACTTTATCAAGATCAAAAGCTTCTGCACATTTAGAACTTAGAACTACAACATCAACTTCTGAGTTTCCAGCCCACCCTACAAATTTCAGATTCACCAAACCATATGATCACATGGCCAGCTTCTTAAAATAAAAATTGGCAATGTATGTATGCATGTATGTACACGCACATATAGATACCCACACACATACACATACGCATAGATCCTATTGGTTCTGTTTTTCTAGAGAGCCCTGATCAATATACTTATTCATATAATTCATGCAGGTAAAAATTAAGAAGAAAATTACATTTAACAAACAAGAAGTATCTTTGGTGCTCCTCTAAGTCTGTATACTGCCCCCTGGTACATCACAGGTGCTTCATAAATCTTTGATGACTGGAAGAGGGAAGAATAGAGGAAGGAATTTCCATCTGCAAACCGAACCTTTTCTGGAGTTTCTGCTTGGAAATAAAGAGGGAAGTCCTCTAGAGCAGCTGGCCTTGTTGCTGATAAAGATCATTCTCAGCACCTCTTGGAGGGTTCACCATGTGCCACTCAGAAAAGAAAAGGGCTGATGAGTTCTGCATAGAAGCTGAGGGAAGAGATTTCCAAAACCGGAACTATTTCCAGAGACAATATGCCATTGATAAGAAATTATTTCAAATTGCAAAATGCATCTGTGTAAAAGAAATGCATGTAAAAACCTGCACATTCTTTTGTTAGCAAAACTGAATTCAGCTAGATAGATAATCTTTCCCATATTATTACAAAGCGAGTTTTACATTAATTAGCAAGCTCTCCCAACAGAATGAAAGGCAGCTGATTTTGTAAATCACTTGCTTACTAATACATGATTGCAATTTAATAGGCCACTATGAATAGCTTATTTTTAGGACATATGTTTTGCATGCCATTATTTTCACAAAGAACCATTTTGTCATATAAATTGTTTTTCATGTCCTAAAAGATCTGTATATAAGTAGTAAATAAGAAATACCTTCATAGAATCAGCGGCCTAAATGTAAAAGCAGAAACCATAAAAGTTCTTGAGAAATCATGGGAAAATATCTTCTTGACCTTGTAGTAAGCAAAGATTTCTTTAAACAGGACCCAAAAAGCACTAACCAGAAACAGAAAGAGATAAACTGCACTTCATCAAAATTAAATGCTTCTGGTCACCAAAAGATACCTTTAAGAAAATGAAAAGGCAAGGGGTGCCTGGGTGGCTCAGCTGGTTAAGCATCCAACTCTTGATCTCAGCTCAGGTCTTGATCTCAGGATCCTGAGTTCAAGCCCCATGTCTGGCTAGGAAAAAAAAAATGAACAGGCAAACCACAAAGTATGATTGGATTTGTAATATACCATGAATGACAAAGTATGTGAATCTACCTGATAAAAAGAGCTACTACAAATCAATAACAAAATGACAGAAAACTTAATATTTTAAAGGGGACTTGAAAAGACACTTCACAAAAGATCTTGATGGCCTTAAATAAACACATGCAAAAGATACTCAGCATCCTCATTAGGAAATGCAAATTAAAAGCACAAAGAGAGGTACTTGGGTGCCTTAGTCAGTTAAGCCTTCAGCACAGGTTATGATCTCAGAGTCCCAGGAGGATCAAGTCTGCATCAGGCTTCCCGTTCAGTGGGGAATCTGCTCCTCCCTCTGACTCTCTTACTCTCTCTTACCTCCCTCTCTTACTCTCTCAAATAAATAAATAAAATCTTCAAAAAATTTTTAAAATTTAAATAAAAACACAATGAGCTTCTACTAGGAACTCAATAACATGGTTTAAATGAAAAGATTAGTGTTAATAACAGTGATACCTAGGGGTGCCTGGGGGGCTCAGTGGGTTAAAGCGTCTGCCTTCGGCTCAGGTCATGGTCCCAGGGTCCTGGGATCGAGCCCTCCCAGGGTCCTGGGATCGAGCCCCGCATCGGGCTCTCTGCTCAGCAGGGAGCTTGCTTCCCCCTCTCTCTCTGCCTGCCTCTCTGCCTACTTGTGATCTCTGTCTATCAAATATATAAATAAAATCTTTTAAAAAATAGTGATAGCTAAGAGGTGAAGCAACAGGGATTCTCATACATTGTTAGTGGGGGTATAAAAGGGTGTGTGATATATTTGGAAAACTGTTTTGACACTTCCTTCTAAATGTTCCATACTCTTTGTCCTAGGTATTCCACTCCTAGGTAGTTATTCAGCTGAAATGAAAACATATGTTTACACAGAGACTTATATGTAAAAGATTATAGGGACTTTATCCATGGTAGCCAAAAACTGGAAACTAACTTCCATCAACAAGTGAGTAGATCATCAAATTGTGGCATATTCACACCATATTACGTTACCCAGCAATAAAGAAGGAACAAACTAATGATACATGTGATGTGAACGACTCTCAAAATTAGTATATTGAGTGAACAAAGCAGACGTGAACGAGTACATATTGTATCGTTCTCTTTATACTAAGTTCTAGGACAGACAAAGCTTCTGTAGTGAAGAAATCAAATGGTGGGCACCTGGGGCTGGAGGTAGAAGAGTTGGAGTACATCTGACTGGAAAGGGACATGCAGGAACTTTCTGGGGAGACAGAAAGATTCCATATCTTGATTGAGGATGTGAGTATATAGGTGTATTCTTTGGTTAAAACTCATAGAACTGTAGGGCGCCTGGGTGGCTCAGTGGGTTAAAGCCTCTGCCTTCAGCTCAGATCGTGATCCCAGGGTCCTGGGATCGAGCCCCACATCAGGCTCTCTGCTTCGTGGGGAGCCTGCTTTCTCCTCTTTCTCTGCCTGCCTCTCTGCCTGCTTGTGATCTCTGTCAAATAAGTAAATAAAATCTTAAAAAAAAAAACTCATAGAACTGTGCACTTAAGATCTTCGCATTTAAAAAAAAAGACCTTTGCATTTTTCTGCCTGTACATTATGCCTCAGTAGAAACTTGTTCTTCATGAGTAACATACATTGTTGCTTCCATGTTTTCCCTACTCATAAAAATTTTCCAGAATCTTACAGTTAAAGATTATAGAATGTAAGATTTTTTTTAAAATATTTTATTCATTTACTTGAGAGAGAGAGAGCGAGAGCAAGCAAGACAAAGAGCACAAGTGGGGTGGGAGGGGGAAAGGCAGAGGGAGAGGAAGAAACAGACTCCTCACCAATCAGGAAGCCCCATGTGGGGCTCGATCCCAGGACCCCGGGATCATGACCAGAGCCAAAGGCAGATGCTTCACCAACTGAGCCACCAGGCACACCTAGAATCTAAGATTTTTTCCCCCCAAAGGCTCCGAACAGAGCATGACCCTACGAAACTACACCAAGTATTCTAACACTGTTACACAAATGTTTACTTTCTATAAAAGAGGCAGAATGGAGTGACGAGAAGCTAGCATTTGACGCTACTTCTGTGGGCTGTACCAGCATGGAGACCAGCAGGAAGGAGATCACATGAGGAAGAGCAAACAGCATTCTTTGCAGCTCACAGACTCTACCCAGCATGGTCTCACTGGCCCCACATGTCATGACATCTTATGCCCGTGTTCTATCGTGACATCTGTGCAGCTCTCAATAATCTGCTGTGGGGCTCTGGGACCAGGGGGCCATGGTCCCCTCTCAAAATGTTGTTGGCTCTGTGGCCTCCAAGCCTCTCCAGGGACCCCTCCACATCCCCTCTCCCCAGGCAATCCCAACACACCACCGGCAGTGCGTGGGTGCCCTCCATTACTTTAAAAAAGACTCTTAGCGGGATAGCCGGGTGGCTCAGTCCTTAAGCGTCTGCCTTCGGCTCTGGTCATGATCCTGGGTCCTGGGATCGAGCCCTGCGTGGGGCTCCCTGCTCAGCAGGAATCTGTTTCTCCTCCTCCCACTCCCCCTACTTGTGTTCCCCCTCTTGCTGTCCCTCTCTGTCAAATAATAAATAAAATCTTAAAAAGAAAAAAAGGACTCCTACTTTCAGTTCCCTCTCCCTAGAACTGTGGTATTTACCATTTATGTCCATGAACTGGGATGGGCAGATAATTCAAAAGCACGCAAGGAGCTCTTCTATCCTTACGGGGCTCTGAACTCTTATGTTTTCACCTATGCCCGGTCCACTTCTAATTCTTTGGCTCTGCTGTTCAAGGGAAAACTTCGAGGAGTTTGGACCTCAGCTGCTTCCTCCGTGGCTTGGACCTTAAATAAACCATCTGGCTCTCAGCATCCTGCGTTCTACCCTCGCAGATTCCAAACCTCAACCCAGGCAGGGGCCATCACCCCGTTTCCCCCCACCTCTGTGGGTGGAAGTTGAGAAACGATGTATACCAATTAGGAATATGTTGATAAGAAAGCTAATGTTTGGGAACAGTGTAAAGAACTCAAAGGTTAGCAGGTTTATATTATCCCAAATTTATAAATCACTTTCTCATATTTTGTAGAAGCAGCTGAAAAAATTCCCACCTTACATAGCACTTTGGGCTGGCAGCTCATACTGGATTCTTGATTCATGGAGTTCTTTTTTCTCAATTTGGTGTTCTGAGGTATACTTCTGAATGGAAATCGTTTTTAAACTGCTGTAATTCTACACACTCAAGCTTACGGGATAAAAATGCATTTTCAGAAATACTGTACCAAACCAGGGAGACGACAAGTTCTTCTGTTAGCTGAGGAAAGTATTTTCCTTCGGATACATTTATTCATTTATTGGCCCTGAACCCACTTATTGTCTAAAAATAAAGAGCCCCTGTTTTGGTCTTCTACCCATCTGGATGCAGGAACTCAGTTGAGTTTATAGCCTAACCCAAGTAGCACATCTTCATTGACTGAAATCAAAAGAATGGTTTCTGCAAAATTAAGTATGCATCACACTTGAAAGCACTGAAGTTGAAGAGAAATTAAGACACTCTAAGGCAAGTCTTTTGTCCCAGGCTGAAACACAACAGACTGAAGTGCAATTTAGAAGGCCGGGACTCTAATGTATTATTTTTCACCCTCGCCACCGTGCTGTTGAAATGGAAGATGTGGCCAATCAGTTACAGCAGCTGAGGTGGAACACAGTGCAGCGTGTAATCTCTGAAGCTTAAAAGAAAATCCGTTTACAAAAATTCAGAGATACATCAAAATGACAGGGGGAATAAAAGTGCCTTCATTTTCAATTAACACCAGCCAGAGTTTTAGAAAGCCGTAATATCCTTATTCCCCTTTTCTCTACCTCTTCTAACATCTTCCAAGTTGAACATAAACATGTCGCGGAAAGAGAATTGATGGGATATTTACAAAACAGATGTTTTCAAGGGATGTTAATAATATATTTAAGCCCAAGATCTACCTTTCCAAAGGGACATAAATTACAAGTGACAGAATACAAGGTACACAAGAATGCATTAAACTATGTAGCACCGAGCAGACAAAATCACGGGAACTGTCATCTAGTTGGTACCCACCGTATGATAGAAAGTTCCCAAATTCCTCCCGAAGAATTAATATGCTTGCACTCTGTCAAATATGCTTGCACTCTATCTGTTTAGAAGATGACTCAAAAAGAGAAGCATAATACATCACCAGGCTCAGAACCAACAGGGAAAGAAACGAGAATATTCAGGATACTATCTTCTTATGAATGACTAAATGAAAGCAGAATCATATGTGTGTGTGTGTGTGTGTGTGTGTGTGTACACGCATACACACGCATCTTCGTAACAACAAAGCACTTTTCCTGGACGTCATTACGAAGGAAATACGCTTGTGTCTTCCAGTGGGGAGGGCCCTCAAAAGGGAACTTCGGTTTGGTCCTGGTGTAGCAGTCTGGCTATTGTTGATGCTTTGGTCGCATTTCCTTCCTTGCTTCTCTGCCTGCACATATGCTTCTCAGACCCAATACAGATTTCGGACCTCTAACTTGGCGCGGAGCAGTAAGGTTATCCACATTGCTCTGGGTAGCCCAACCTCAGCTTCACGATCACCACTCCTTTGGCCACTTAGTGCTTGGTCAGGGCTGACTCTGCACTGTTAGGGACATTTGGCGATGTCTGGAGATATTCTGGATTGACACAACTGGGGGATGGATGCTATTAGCGTTTAGTTGTTAGAGGTTGCAGATGCTGCTAGATATCCTCTGACGAGTACCACACACACCCCCGCCCCCATGACAAAGAATGTTCCCGTCCAAAATGTCAATAGTGCTGAGACTGAGAAACCCTGCTCTAGAGTTGGTGTAACTAGTTAGGTATAACCAGGTCTGCTGTGTGATGGTCTCCCCGTGAAGCAGTTTCATTTTGGGATTTCAGAAGCAAAAGGTTGAATTCATCAAATTCCCCACTTGGCACATTTTCATCATTGAACTCTATAAGGTCTTCTTTTATTTATTTTCTACCCCCATCCCCCCCATTCTAATGCATTTGACGTGTATCCTTTTATTTGTACATGACATTATATAGCATTTAGGAGGGTGTTTGTATATGTGTATTTTATGTTACACGCACGGCCTTGGGACTACACCCAGAACATTCTCTTTCTGACTTTTGTTTTCACACAGTGCTGTTTTTAGGATCTACTCATGTTGCTGTATGCAAACCCAGTGTGCTCCTTCTAACTGTTAACACATATTCCACAGTATACTTTCCTCACAGTTTACTAATAACCGCCCCCCCCACTACCAGTGATGGCATTTCCAATGCTCCACTCCTGTGTCATAATAAATATCTTTGAAAATATTCCTATGCACATATGCGAGAATTTCCTGAAGCCATATATCCAGGAGAAAGATTACTCAGTGCTATTTCAGATACTATCACAATGGATCTTCCAAGAGATAATGTGAGACAGGCATCACTGTTTTCCATGGTACGGATGGGGAAACCAAAGCTTCCAGGGATTATATAATTTGCCCAAGGTCACCCAGCAGAGCTAGCGTTCAAATGGCTATATTTCCTGAAGTTCACACCTTACTTTCTCCTCAGAAACCTCTAGATGCAAAAGAGAATGAAGCCCAGGGCAGAACAGGCACTGACAGAAGGGAGACGTGGAGGGACTTGTGTGAGTCTGCCCTCACATTCTAGAGTCTTCAGCCTTTCCCCAGAAGTATCTTCCTCTCCAGCCTTTTAATATTCCCCAGGAACTTCAGTAGCAAACCTCAGAAGGGCAACTGGACCCATCACATGGAGGAAAAGGAGGACTGATGATCTGAGGTTCAAGCCCAAGGGAGACTTTGCAGAGAAACCCCCGATTTTTCCTGGCATGTGAATGTCTTCACTATTTATTCTTCCACTCTTTTTCTTTTTCTTTTTTCTTTTGCGGGGGTGGGGGTGGGAGGGCATAAAGAGAGAGATAAATCTCTCTTTTTTTTTTAGAGAAAGAGATAGAGAGAGCAGGGGGCATGGGCAGAGGGACAGGGAGAGAGAAAGAATCACAAGCAGGTCACTTGCCCAGCGGAGAGCCCAACATACAGCTTGATCTCATGACCCTGAGATCATGACCTGAGCCAAAATCAAGAGTTGGATGCTTAATCAGCTAAACCACCCAGGTGTGCATCTTTCATTCATTTTCAATATTAATTGATCAGCTACTATGTGCCAAGCAAAACCTATCATTTGGGGGACTGCGTTCCTATCTGTGACTCTCACATTACAACCAGAGAGTGCTCTTATTTGGACTGCTTTCTGAGCCATCACATACATGGTCTTCAGGGAAATGCCAGATGGCCATGACCTGAAACACAGAGGGGAGGTTTGGCAGCAGAGCTGGGACCAGCTCCTGTCCACGAGACCCCACTGCACAGGAGCTTGTCAGAGACCTCCCCCCGACCTCAGATAGTCAGACCTTGGTCAGTAGGGCCCCTTTGCAGCACTCCACACACACCAAGGATCGCAGGGTGGCTAAGTTTCCTCCACTCAACAGCACAGCTGCTGGGTCCCAGAACAATACTTCAAGGGAGTATGGAACTAAAGCTTAAAAAGTCATCGGAAGTTGGAGGGAAGGTTGCTAACCATCATTATTTTCACATATCTTCCAGCCGAATCATGTTTAGAGGCTTTAAAACTGGATATGACTGTGACTCTTTGGACTCAGGTAGGCATAGGTGGAGGAGAAGGCTAGTAGAAGCAGCCCTGGCTTGGGGTCCAGATACACAGGCCGGGGACCAAGCGTTATTGATCTTCTAAGCAACTGTGAGCAGCTAACTTCTCTGTGTCTCACCAACCTCCTTGGGGAAAGAGGTGAGGGTTTAGATTATGTCCTAGCATGCCTTAACAGTCAGTGAGAGCCCCTCAAGGGTCCTTTGGAATGAGAGTTTTATGCCCAGTTTCATACAATGACTTTGCATATAAGACTTCTCTTTTCACAACAAAGAGGTACAACACTAAAGAAAGATCTTGAAAATGATTGTTCACGATGACTTTAAAACTCTGCCCAAAAGAATAAATGAAACAAGATGGGATCGGGAGGGAGACAAACCGTAAGAGACTCTTAATCTCATAAAACAAACTGAGGGCTGCCGGGGGGAGGGGGGTAGGGAGAGGGTGGTGGGGTTATGGACATTGGGGAAGGTTATGAAGTGTGTAAACCTGGCGATTCACAGACCTGTATCCCTGGGGCTAATAATACATTGTATGTTAATAAAAAAAAACTGTGCAGTGTTAGACATTCTCTGCTGCTGTGACTCATTACACCTCCCTTGACCCGAAAGCTCTGGCTTCCAGGAACTTTCCCTTCTCCTATAAAACAAAAAAAGTTGAAGGAGGAATCATGTTAGAGTAGACCAGAGCAACTTCTCTACTCGGCACAATAAGTCCAGGTCCCAGGGTGCCTGGGTGGCACAGTTGATTGGGTATCTGCCTTCGGATTGGGTCACAATCCTGGGATCCTGGGATTGAGCCCCATATCGGGCTCCCTGCTCAGCAAGGAGCTTGCTTCTCCCTCTCCCTCTGTCAGCTGCTCCCCTTGCTTGTGCTTGCTCACTCTCTCTCTGTCAAATAAATAAATGAAATCTTAAAAAAAAGTAAGTCCAGGTCCCATAATATGTTTAGAGGCCCATGAAAATTATTTTAATTTTAATTTCTTTTAAAGTCAGAAGAGGGACACCTGGCTGGCTCAGTCAGTAGAGCATGTGACTCTTGATCTCAGGGTTGTTGAGTTCAAGCCCCACGTGGGGCATGGAGCCCATTTAAAAAAAATTGGGGGTTGCTGGGTGGCTCAGTCAGTTAAAAGTCCGATTCTTGATTTTGGCTCAGGTCATGATGTCAGGGTGGTGAGATCCAGCCCTGTGTCAGGCTCCATGCTGGATGTGGAGCCCACTTAAGATCCTGTCTCCCTTTCCCTCTGCCCAGCCCTCCTCAAAAAAACAAAAACAAAAAACAAAACAAAAAAA
Source organism: Mellivora capensis (assembly GCA_004024625.1). Taxonomy (NCBI): domain Eukaryota; kingdom Metazoa; phylum Chordata; class Mammalia; order Carnivora; family Mustelidae; genus Mellivora; species Mellivora capensis. The sequence continues at coordinate 26,978 of PISX010005937.1, forward strand.
ACATTAAAATTTTAAAAATTAGAAGAAAAAAATATGGTAATCTATGTATGATAATTAATCCAGCTTGGATTATATTGTCTTTATGTCAAAATAATGGTAAAATATAATTTTTAATATATATGTATATATATAAATATATATACATATTTTTTGGTGGAGAATGGGATCATCCTCATCAGCCCCTATACTAGGAAATACAGTCTTTGGGAGACAAGCAGATCTGGTTCCAATTCCTGCTTTTCTCTTATTAACTGCATGTTATTCACATCTGCGTCTCAGTCTCTTCGTCAGCTAAATGGGACTACAGATCCCTCCAGGAGTTGTTGAAGGCTGAAATGAGCACATGTATGAAGCTGCGGCCCAGCTCATGCTCAACTGATGGTGGCTCTCCTCCCCCACCCTCTCCACGCGAGCTCCCAGCCAGATGGCATCAGCAGACATTTCAGGGGATACTTTGACAAGATGTGCACCTTCAGCTTGCCTCTAAGTATCTAAAAATCTCCTCCCTGCTTTGTTCTTCTGTGTGAGGGATTAAACAGAAATCATACCATGGTCTTAGAATTACCTGGGGCTTTTCTGTGGAAAAATCCCAATTTTGACTGAAATAAACTAAGGTAAATGAAGAAGCCACAGCCTGGACCTCACCCTCTCTCACTTTTATCCCTAAGAATGGAGAAGTAGCCAGACCTGACAACAGAAATAGACAATAAACAGATTGTATGGCCTGATTGACATGAAAGCTCGATTCCTGGAAAGGTACAAATAAATCCAGTTTTCAGAGATTGAATCGTGTTTGCCTTTCAAAAACACAAAAACTTGTACACTTACAGGTGATTATTTGCTGTTTGAATTAAAAAACAAGAACATAACACTAACAAAACCATTCCAAGTTTAAAGCATACTAAAAACAAAGCAGAAGTGATAGGATGCTTTAAAGCTATGGAGATAGCATGAAGAACTGTGTCAGAAAGTGAACTAAATTTCTTTGAAATTTCTTTGAAACTGCAGAAGGTGTGTGTATGGAGAGAGAGAGAGAGAGAGAGAAATAAATAAGCACACATATAACCAGTTAAGAGGAAATTAGGGTACAAGAGTAACCCAGGGGTCCACCCCCATTTGGGTCACTTGGACTAAAACACGGTTGGGATCATGGTTTATGCGAAAAGGATGCTTCCACCCGGCCTCCCAGTGAGAGGGGCCTCAGCTGAACTCAGCTTCCCAGAGGCCCATTGAAGTTCCCATGGACTCCAAAAGCCTTGGGTCCTGGGTAGCTAGCACTTTGACATGTCCTGCAAACTTCTGGCAATCAAATGTAGACTCCCCAGAGCCAACCTTCGGATTACTCTACCCTTGACACAGTCACTCTCATGCTCTCCTGTAAGAATGGAAATTCACGAGGGGCAGGATAATTCCACTAGAACATGGACCTCTGATACATATATACAGCAAAGAGTCCTGACCTGAACACTCCTTCCAGTGGAATATTAGGAGGAAGGTGTGTCCATGCCTCTCATCTCTTGCCAACCCTGGTTTTATGTCTACCCTTTCCCTATAGGGCCTACTTCTTAGTTCATACTATGTAACATATAATTTCTCCCAAATCTTGATAGATGACCCACAGGCAGCCAAAGGAGCCTCCCGTAGGACAGATGTAAGCTGAAATACTGGGAGTGATCATGTCTCGGTGGCAGGGCTGTGGGCAACAGCTATTTTCTTTCTATTATTCTGACTGCTAATTCTCGACCTTACCCTTAGAGTGGAGTTAGGGAGGATAGTTACTGCCAATGAACTTGAAACCACCCAGATGGTAGCCTCTCAAAGGAAACAAATCTACTTGGTGATTTGGTCTGGAATTAACCACCGTTTCCTTGAAGATGTAATCTATGTGATGCCTACTTTAAGGGAAAATTAATCTCACTTCCCAATTTACCATCCTAAATGTGGCCAAAAGAGAAACCAGTCCATGTCTCTTTAGTTTAGGGGATGATGGTCTCTGTTACAAACAGTCTTTCTCAGGAAATATCTTGTAGCCTCTTTACAAGGTTGCTTTCCTTCTAGGACTTTCAGGGAAAGCTCTTCTTGTGAGAAATAATAAATCAAGCTAAATAAAACATGGCCTAAAAACGGATTTACACTTGCATTTATGAGAATGGATGGTGGCAGTAGATGAATCAAAGTCACCTCATTTAATTCACTGTCATAACAAGGATGGTTACCCGGCTTCCTGGCGTACAAGAAATAAAAGAAACAAAGTAGGAGATGGATAGAGAGGCAAGGTTCAGAGATGTAGACTGTGAGGCTGCTGGTGGTGAGCAGACAGAAATGCCTGCTGGACCCAGAGGATAAAAAGAAGAGGGATCAAGAAGCATTTTTAGGGGTGTCTGGGTGGCTCAGTTGGCTGGGTGTCCTGGGACCAAGCCCCCCATCAGGCTCCTTGCTCAGTGGGGAGCCTGCTTCTTCCTCTCCCTCTGCTGCTACCCGTGCTTGTGAGCTCTCTCCCTCTGTCAAATAAATAAATAAAATCTTCAAACAAAGAGATATTTTTAAAGTAGATATAAAATTTTCAGAATATTTGTGAGGTACTATTGGACCAGACAATTTTTTAAAAGTTGAGTTTTTTCGTTTTGTGAACAGCACCACACACATAGTAGGCACATTACAAGTGTTTGTTGTATGAATATTGAATGTATAAATAATACAGATCCCTGACAGGAATGCAGTGAAATGATGATGAGACTTGGCTGTGGCCAGGAGAAATTATATTTTCTTTTTGGCAAGTAATTTAGACAAATACATCAGGCCTTAAAAATGCCCATGATTTTGTGTTTAGCAATTATAGTTTTAGGAATCTGATCTAAAAAAAATAGTCTTAGAGTCAGAAAAAGCCTTAGAGCAAAAATATTTCTAATGGATAGGCTATTAGCAATAACACTGTAAAAAAATCAAATTTCCAACAAAGAAGAATGGTTGTATAAACCCAGTAGAATATTGCATTACCAGTAACATGATGTTTAGGACATCTAGTAAAAATAATAAGAAAATGTTCTAAATTCTTTACATTTATCAGTTTGTCTATATACATATGCCTACATATGCATGTGCATGTATATGTGTACAAAAGCATATATATGGCATGATTATAATTCAGAGTGAAAAGATTAACTATTTTTACCTATACCAACCATACCACAGAACAATCAAACAGTTGTTGAAGGCAAGTTTCTCTTTATAGAAGTATTCCAGCTCAGGGATACCTGGGTGGCTCAGTCAGTTAAGTGTCTGCCTTCGGTTCAGGTCACAATCCCAGGGTCCTGGGCTTGAGTCCCGTGTTGGGCTCCTTGCTCAGCGGGGAACCTGCTTCTCCCTCTGCTTGCTGCTTTCCCTGCTTGTGCCCCCCCACCCGACAAATAAATAAATAAAATCTTTAAAAAAATGTATTACAGCTCAGAACATGGAGCCTTAATTTGAGTTTCTGCAACTCAATAATTCAGGAGTGGCTAAGCTAGGGGTTCTGGGCTCAGGACCTTCCAGGGGGTGGAATCAAGATGCCACCTGGGGCCGCAGTCATCTGAAGACCCGACTTCTAAGCTCACTCACAGGGCTACTGGCAGAAACCCTAAGTTCCTTTCCACACGGTCCACAAGACATGGCTGCTGGCTTTGCTCAAAGTAGGTGACCCCCCCCCCCCGCAAAAAAGGGGCAGGGCAGAAGCTACATTGTTTTTATGACCTCAGCTCAAAAATGGCATACCACTACTTCTCTGATATTCTCTTGGTCATTTAGACCAACCCTGTTACAATGCAGAAGGACATCACATAGGGGCAGGAATGCAAGGAGGCAGGAAACACAGGGGGCTGTTCTAGAGGCTGGCTACCACAGTCACCATTCTCAAACTGCCATTGAATGAATGGATCTATACTAAAATCTATACTATAATCAGTGGCTGCTGCCATCACAAGTGGGACAATCAGCCCTCAAGTGCCACTTGATATAAGTAACAATAACAGCTATGAAGTAGTTTTGCCAAAAATTTTGATCTTGAATCTGATTAAGCCTCTCGTTTTGTCTACAAGTGTAAAGAAACTAGAGGGGACAGAGAACATGTTCAATAGTACCATGCAAATGCAATTAGCAAAGTCCAGCCTGTGAGCAAGTTTACAAGACCAAGAACTAATTTCTTAAAAGAATAAATTGCAAGAGGATTAAAAAAAAGATGGAAAAAACCTACAGGTTAAAGACTGAAGGACAGATCAATAATTACAACAGTCAAACATTATTTCTATTCTGATCTGAACAAATAAGTTGTGAAAAAGAAGACTAATATACAAATATAAAGGAAACACTTTAAAGTAGACAAATACAAAATGCAACATTCTGAAATAATTCATTTTCAGGGGGAAGAGAATCTTATACACCCAATATCTTAAGAAAACATTATAGTAAAAACATTCATTTATCCATGCAGTTGACAAATGCTTATTGAGTACCCAACATGACATCAATACACTCTCATATCTTCTTTTCACTGATTAATTTTATATCAGATTTTTTAATTAAAAAAAAAACTTTTAAAGTAAGCTCCATGCCCAACATGGGGCTTAAAACATGACCCCAAGATCAAGAGTCGTATGCTCCACTGAGCCAGCCAGGTGCCCCTATTTTTATACCAGATGTTTTATTTTCTGTTATTTCTTTAAAAATATTTTATTCATTTATTTGACAGAGAGACAGCAAGAGAGGGAACACAAGCAGGGGGAGTGGGAGAGGGAGAAGCAGAATCTCCACTGAGCAGGGAGCCCAATGGGGGACTCAATCCCAAGACCCCAGGGTCATGACCTGAGCTGAAGGCAGATGACTAACGACTGAGCCACCTAGGAGCCCCAGTACCAGATGTATTGAAATACTTCACCATTTTCCAATAATGGTTAACATGCCTGCCTTAACCACTCGAGTTTTTAGTGGCAGAGTGGTCCTATCTCCCTTCTTTTGGTATGATTATTCTTATTCCCATAGCACTTTTTTCATGGCAGTTTTTAGATGAAGATACGATTCACACATTATTAAATCCACCCCTTTAAAGTGTACAACTCGGCAGTTTTCAGTTTATTCACAAAGTTGTGCAACTGTCACCACTATCCAATTCTAGAACAATTTCATCACCCCCATAAAGAAATCCTGTCCCCATGAGCATTCCCTCCCCACAGCCCCCACTATCTGTGGCCTCCTTTCTACCCTAAGTGACCATTAATCTATAGACATTTCATATCAACAGAATCATACAATCTTTATGGTCTTTTGTGACTGGTTGTTTTCACATAGTATGTTTTCAAGACTCATCCACATTGTAGCATCTGTCAGTACTTCAGTCCTTTTTTATGGCCAAATAATATTCCATTGTATGGTTAGATTACTTTTGTTCATCTATTCTCCAGCTGATGGACATTTGTGTTGTTTCTGGGGCTTTGGGGGGCTACTATGGATAATGAATGCTGCTATGGACATTTGTGCCCAAGTTTTTGTGCGGACATACATTTCCTTTTTTGAATTAAAAAAATTTTTTTTAAAGATTTTATTTATTTATTTGAGAGAGAGAGAGAGAGAGCAAGTGAGTGAGCATAAGCAGGGGGAGCTGGAGAGGGAGAGGGAGAAGCAGGCTCCCCACTGAGCAGGGAGCCCAATGCGGTACTGGATCCCAGGACCCTGTGATCATGACCTGAGCTGAAAGCAGGTGCTTAACTGACTGAGCCACCCAGGCGCCCCAGTGGGGACATATATTTTCAATTTTCTTGGACATATACTTAGAAGTAGAATTGCTGGGTCATATGATAATTCTATGTTTAATTTTTTTGAGTACCTGCCCCACACATCTTGGTGTCTAATCCACTCCAGCTCTTATTGGACTGGTTTGCCTCTATCACCTGTCCCTCCTGGTGGCCGAGGGTCTGTGGGGAGCTGACCAGCCAGTATATATCCTGGGTCCAGCCTTGGAGCTGAAGCAGAAGCCACCCACTTCACACATGAGCCATAGGGACTGGGACTGAGGAAGGGGTGGCTCCCACGGGAAATGTGAGGGAAGTGGAACAAAGAAGAGAGCAAAAAGCAAAAACACCTGCCACACTGGCTTTCCAAGTACATAGAACTAGCCCAACCCAAACCAGTCATGGATTGGGAACAAGAAATAATCTAATATCACCTTTCTACCTCCACCTGGCACTTCGTACAATAGCTTGCACATAGTCAAAATCATTTTTTAATACTTTCAAAATCATTTCAGAAGCAATGTAAAACAAGGAAACACACAAAGAAACAAAAAACTCACTACTGTAAGAGGCCTTGGCTAGAATTTCAGTGATTGTGTAAATTATTTTTATATACATATATAAATATATACATACATAAAATAAATATTTGTTGACCAATTAAATTTTTCAATTTGACTGGCTCTCAAGTTATACTTAATTCATTATTTCATAAAAGTCTGGTTTTCTGCCGTATGGTTGACATTTAAATGCCAGACATCACTCCATTTCTTGAATTACGTAGACATAAAAGCTCCTGTTACCTATTACCTGTTTATACTTTGTTTTGTCCAAACATTTTTAAAATTTATTTTAAAGATTTATTTATTTATTTAAGTAACTTCTACACCCAACATGGGGCTTGAACTCACCACCCTGAGATCAGGAGTCACACATTCCACCAACTGAGCCAGCCAGGTGGCCTGTTCAACATTTTCAGATGCTTCGATCTGTAAAGGTACTTTTACATGATACAGTATCTGGAATTTACTTCAGAATAATCTGAGAGCTGTAGAAGTGGGGAAAGGTATGGATAAAACAGGACTGGCTATGAATCAATAATGGTTGAAGCAGATGATTGTACCTGGGGCATCAACATTCTACTAGGTCAACATCTGAGTATGTTCAACATTTCCCGTAATAAAAAGTTTAAAAATAGACATATGATATACATTCCTTTAATAAACTTAAGCCAATTTTTAAAAAAGAGTTATTTATTTGAGAGAGAGAGAGAGAGATAGTGAGCAGGAGCAGGAGGGGAGAAGCAAAGGAAGAGGGAGAAACAGGCCTCCCGCTGAGCAGGGAGCCACATGCAGGGCTCGATTCCAGGACCCTGAGATCATGACCTGAGCAGAAGGCAGACACTTCACTGACTGAGCCACCCAGGCGCCCCAAGCCAATTTTTTTAAAATGCTGAATTTATAGTTTTCATTTTGGTTGAAAAAAAATCATTACACCCTCCTTTCCTGTTATAAAACCTGAAATACATTTCATTGGACAAATTTTCTCTTTGTTTTTTGTTCAAGAGATACTATAAAAAAGATAAATGTATATATTTGTGTGTTTTACATTTTGGTTTTAGAGTCCATGTGGAAAGGATCTCCCTATAGTGTCGACGGGAAGGGAAAATTACAGAATCATGTAGCAATGCCTGAGATAAGCCACTTCCTTTAATACACTTGAGAGCTGACTCCATGTTGACAAATGGGTCACAGAAGAGCCAACTATGAAAAACGGTGCTGCAGTCAGAGGGGCCCAGGCAAGTATTGTTGGTCAAACTGGGCATCTTGCGGCCCGTTAGGAGCAATGGGCCCAGCGTGCATGTGATGGCTTTCAAGCCGACGGGAGGCAAGTCTCCAGCAAAAAGCTCGTGACTGCCACTAATTACTAGGTATTATCCGTGTAATGCTGTCTTTAAAAAATCCATATTTTAAGCTAACTAAAATATGCCCAGATGCTCTTTGGTTGACTTGATCAAAATACACAACTCAGTCATCAACCTGAAAACATAATTTGCATCACAGCACTCTCCTTGCCTATCCTGATGGCAAGCTAATTTTGTAGCGCATCACAGAAAAAGATACTACATTTGGTTCACTTAGAAAATCTGGGAAACGGGAAAATGTCCTTGGGAAAAGAATATCCTTTTTTTTTTTTTTAAAGATCTTATTTATTTATGAGAGAGGGGGCAGAGGGAGAGGGAGACAGAACCTCAAGCCAACTTCCCCGCTGATCCTGAGATCAACTCTGGGCTTGATCTTACCACCCTGAGCTCATGACGTGAGCCAAAACCAAGAGTCAGGCACTTAACACACTGTGCCACCCAGGTGCCCCAAAGAATGTCCTTCTTAAGATTATTGTTCACAATGAGACCTTAAAGATAAAATTATCAGTTTAGAAGGACTGAACACGCCATTGGAAGAATAATTTCTCAAAAATATATACTGTGAAGTGCCCAAGGAAAGCATGCAGAAGTTTCTATGAACTAGGCTGAAAAGTAAATGGAAAGTTCTAAAGAGTTCTTTTTGCACCTGCCAAAGCCCGCATCTTTATGAGGTAGCAATTTACACAGTAATCCAGGAAATCAAAATGAAATAACTGTCATTTCTAAGTCTTCAAAAAACTCATTACTGGCACTTTGAAACTACTGTGCGCCTTTCGGAAAATAGAGTAAAAAGAGGATTCTGTTTCAGAGTGGACCCCTGACTGCCCTCTTAAGCCTTAAACGCCAACATCAACCAGCAGCCTCAAAAACATAGTTAATGCCTCGATTTTGGTATCTCTAAAAAAGACATTTTAACAGATGGTCGAAAAGGAAATAGGACAAGAATCAAAGGAGATGGCTCCAAAAGGAAGCTTAGAGAAACGAAGCTAATGCATGGAAACTTCGTATATATTTAAAAGAAGTGCCGGTCGGCTGGCCAGTGCATAAAACAGAATAAAGTGTGTGTCTCTCTGTGGACTGATTTTCCTTAAGGAAGCAGAAAAGAGAAACAGCTCCTCCCCGAGACCCAAGGCTTCCTGCTGGGTTCTAGAAACTGGTCCCGTCAAGCTGAAGGGGAGCAGCCGGCTCTCAGGCACAGTGCTCAGAGTTGAAGGGGAAAAAAATCAGAGAATGAAAAGACCCTACAAAGTCGGTACGGGATGGAAAGGGCTGAAGAGGAGGGCAAAACCCACATCCAAACCAAGATGTTTGGAATGGATTCTGTTCATTTTTATTTCGTGTTTGAGGCAGTTCCTGGGGAGATTCAGGGTGGGTGGAGGAGCTGAGAGCTGGAATTTTCTGTGGCGGTAGTAGGAGGAGCTCAGGCGTCAGCTATTCTAGTGCTGTATACAGTTTCCTGCTAAAGCACTTTAGCCGATGTCCGCGTCAGTCCCCGAGCCCCCGGCGCTATTTGAATCACACGTGAGCTACGTGGACAAGGGTCCACCAGAGGAGAAGCTGAACACAGCCCTCCACGCTCACGAAACAGGCACTCGGAAACGCAACTCTGCGGGGGCGTGGGACTTTTCCCTTTCCACTGTGCCTCAAGCCCTTTGCTCCGCAGCCTGGGGCCCTGGGGGGAAGGGGCAAATGGGGGCATGGGGGGTGGCAGTGGTGACAGCTGGGCCCAGGGGGCAAGCTGGAAAATATGGCAACACAGCCACAAAAGATGGCATTTTCTTACTAGCTCTTACAGGCTGGTAGGGCCTGTCAGTCCTGCGAAAAGGAAGCCCAGCAGGGAGCAAGGGCTTTTGTGTTCTGGTGTCTCCTTTGCAGGCGGAAAATAAACCATGCTGGGGGTACCTGGCTGGCTCAGTTGGTGGAGCATGGGACTCTTGAGCTCCGGGTCATGCATTCGAGCCCCATGTGGGGTGGAGAGATTACTAAAAAATAAAGAAACTTAAAAGAAAATTAAAACGATGCTAACCAAGAACGAAAGTGCGGTGTACTTTCTGAGAGTTGTAAAGGGCAATAATATTACTACAGTTTTGAAAAACATTTACAATACTTGCTTTTTAATACATTGCGTATTGCTTAGCTTCCCTATTTGAATTTCAAAAAAGAATACTTCTCCTTGGATTTAATGTAAGGCATACTGTAGCAAAGAAAAGAATGGTATATTTGATTTAGATAATGCACATACATAAAAATGTATGAAAAGAAGTATCTTTGGCGCTGAGGGTGGAAATCATTTTCCCTGGGATCTCTTCGACTGTTTAAAGATTTTATTTATTTATTTTTAAAGTAGTCTCTACACCGAAGGTGGGGCTTGAACTCATGACCCCGAGATCAAGGGTCGCACGCTCCACGGACTGAGCCCGCAGGTCGCCCCCTCTTGCTCCTTTACATGGAATACAAACCGATGAGAAACTCTTCGCAATTCCCACCCACATACGGACATGTGTGGATGTGAACAAAACCAAGAAACCATGACCTCATAAAGCACTAATGTGTTCTGGATAAAATATGAAATGCTGAGGGTCTACTGCAGAAAAGGGCAGAAGTCAAAAAAAAATCGCTCCCTACAAAAAACGGTCAGGAGCGTTTTGAAATCACACCTTGCCTTGTCTTTTGCTTTATCACAAAGAACCCAAGAACTCGAATATTCAGTGTCCTAAGAACATGAAGCTAGTAAATGTATTTTGAAGACAGCAACTATCCCACTGTTTGCCTTTTGCATACCAAACAGGATTTCACATGATCGAATATCCTTTCTCTGAGGATACTGAGGGATTTTACAGAATCTAAAAGGCAATGGTAATCAAGTAAGAAAAAAGGATGTGCTGCTCTGTATCGCTCTCAAGTTATAAATGGGTCCACACACGGTGCTTAATGCTATTAGCATGGTGTGATGTTGACGCCAAAATAAGTGTACAAGTTCACTGCTCACTGCAGGTTGATCATCATAGTGACTTTACATGGTTTCAGATAGTTGATGTGGGTATTGTTAGAATCGGAGATCTCCTTCCTACAGAATAACTTTTATTAAATTCCTGTAGAATGCAGGAGAAGCGCTATTTCTCTAGAACAATGGGCAGCAAAGTACAGCCCTAGCCCACAGGACAAATCCTACCCACTAAGCCAGCCCTGCCTATTTTCTAATACATCGTCTGTGGCGGCTTCCACACCATAATGGCAGAGGTTGGGTTGCTACAGAGACTGCCTGGCGCACAAAGCCTACATTATTTATTATCTGGTCCTTTACCAATCAATGCGCTAGGCATTTAATTATTTATCCTCATTGTTCCATGGCACAATAAATAGCAGATAGGTACATTTTCAATATCGACTATGTTGTTTTCCTGAATGTAATTGATGGGATTTCCATTAGGTTTTGGTAGATTCTCCTCGAATATGGCTGCCAAAGTGTCTTCCCCTCACCGTGTTGCATTCTTCTCTCTCCATCAAAATGCAGAGTTTGTCCCCCCGCCCCCATAGCACAGTATGACAAAAGATGCCTGGAGGCTTTTACTTTGCTTTCCATGCCCTAAGTCACCATGTTGAAAGTCTGTCTCCTCTGCTAAAGAGAGGGGTCCTGCCAGTCCCCAACATAGCAGGTGCCCCAGCCATGGTGCCAGTCATAAGTGGAGCCATCTTGGATGTTCCCACCCCAGATGAGCTCCCAGCTGAATGCAACCACAGAAGGGCTGCCCCCTCATGGAGCAGAATTGCCTAGCTCAGCCTAGGTGACCAATAAGGTGACCAATAAGACCAAGAAGGAATTGTCTTAAACTACCAGGCTTTGTCATTATGCAGCAATAAATGAACTCAACTTAAGGTTTGATGTCCCATTTAGTATTTCAAAACTTTAAGATATTTAAAAACAGTTCTAAAACAAGCCAACTTCATTACCTTCTTTTATAACTTAACAGCAAGAAACACCATTCTGTTCAGACGGCAGTGGGAGCAGGCTAGATGAGAAACGCTTCTACTAGACTATAGGTAAGACATAAGACATAGAGAATTGTTTAAGAAAGAGCAAAATCATCTGGCAACAGCACAAGACACAAAATACAATCATACTCTAAACCCTGGAAAGATCTTTTAAAATCTACCAACTCAGTGCCAGGGGTTTCAGAATCTCATCTTTGAAGAAAGCATTTTTCCCCCATCCTGCTTGTCTTATTAGACCGAACACAGGTCAGGAGAAGGAAAGACTTCACGGAAACAGAAAACATAGTTGTTGAATCCCTGTCTGCTGATGAGAGGTGATTATGATTGACTAGTGATAAAAGGATTCATGTGGATCACAACTCCTGGAGGGGAAAAAAAGGGAAACCGGTTAAGGAGAGGAAGGCAGGGGCACCTGGGTGGCTCAGGTCATGATCTCAGGGTCCTGGGATCGAGCCCCGCATCGGGCTCTCTGCTCGGCGGGGAGCCTGCTTCCCCCTCTCTCTCTCTCTGCCTGCCTCTCTGCCTACTTGTGATCTCTCTCTCTCTGTCAAATAAATAAATATAATCTTTAAAAAAAAAAAGGAGAGGAAGGCATTGAGAAAAGAGAAGACGTGGATATGGACACGAAAATTGATTAAACTACCAGGCTTTGTCATTATGCAGCAATAAATGAACTCAACTTAAGGTTTGATGTCCCATTTAGTATTTCAAAACTTTAAGATATTTAAAAACAGTTCTAAAACAAGACAAACTCTACATTTTGATGGAGAGAGAAGAATGCAACACGGTGAGGGGAAGACACTTCGGCAGCCATATTCGGACTTGATTCCAAAAGTCCCCTTGGTGTCACAGAGACCTGGAGCAGGGGATTGGGTTCCCCATGGAGTGTGGAAAAGGGGCTCAGGCAAATTGAATTTAAATCTTAGAAGGCAGAGTGGCGTCCACTAACCCTTGAAATACGTGTGCCTCAAAGAAGAGACAAGAAGAAAAACACCTCCAACATGGTTATGGCAAGCAGCTATGGTGGAGGGACAAGGATGATTTTTCCCTCCTTTTAATTGTGCTTTGACGTGTCGGTGCCTTTTAGTTTTTAACTTGGTGTTATTTTAGAGGCCGGACACGGTAGTATTCTGGTTTTAAAAGAAATGGAGGTGGGTTGTTTGAATAATAACCCTAACATTTTTAGAAAATGATTTTTTAAAGACAAGTAATTAGAAGAAAATAAAAGTAAAAATATTAGAAAACAAGAATGTATCCCTATAAATCCAAGAGCAAATTTCTTAAAAAGGCATAGCAGAGATGACCTTTGACAAATACAATCCATAAAAAAGAAAATGCCTCCTAAAGGCCTTCTGAGTGTTAAAATAGACCTTAACAGCCACTGGAAAGTAACTCTGAAAATGTACAAACTGGGCAGCCACAGCTGTCATGTATCTGGAAATCCAGACCAGGTGCGGCCAACTTGATCTGTAAGGGGCCTGATAACACGTAGATTTTCGGCTTTGTGGGCCCTACGGGCTTTGCGGTGACCACTCAATTTCTACTGGCCTGTGGGAGGCACTGAATTTAAGAATTTAATGTAAAAATCCGGAAAAGACAATGAAGAGTTCATTAACAATCGTGGGAGAGAGCTTTCTAGAAGTATTTTCACACATAGCCAGTGAGAGCGTGGATCCCAGTAACTCGTCTCTGCAAAGGGAATGTGTTGATGCATGGGGATACCTGTGCAGGAGGGAGCGCTTGCTGCCCGGCTGCTGCTGGGGCCAGGGCTGTAGCCAAGGGCCTACTGAGGCAGGGGCGCCTCCCAGGACGCTGCTTCTGGAAGGGCTGAGGGGAGCTGTGGGCTGCCATAGCGTCTGGGGCGGAAGGGCGAGCCAGTCCGGAGGCAGTTGGGCCTCCTCTGCTCTCCAGCGCCACCTCCCCCGGCAGAAGCGAGGGCGGGACGCTTGCTTTGCCTCGGGGGCAGCAGAGCCCCACAGATTCAGGAAAAGAGCACAGCCTAGAGCGGTGGATTGGAGCTGACAGATGATCAATGAAAAACTGGCAACACCTGAAACCTCTTTATAAAATTTCCCTCAAGTGCACAAAATATGAAGGCTATTTCCGAAACCCGAGCCTTGATTCCAAAAATCTTGAAGAACAGAACTAAAAAACTGGCATCAGAGAGGTCAAGTCTAGAAACCTGCATGTTAACATGCCAAGACATGAGATGGTGAACATACCATGGCAGGATCAAGGTCGGGCCAAACAATATTGTCAAACAATGAGATGCTCCTTTTATTATTTTATTACTACTTTTAAGTCAGCTCTCTGGCTTACGTGGGGCTTGAACTCACAAACCCGAGATCAAGAGTCGTGTGTTCTACCGACTGAGCCGGCTGGGCATCCCTAGATGTTCTTTTTAGTGATTTCCGAGGGGGCACCTCGGTGGCTCAGTTGGTTGGGCCTCTGCCTTTGTTTCAGGTAATGATCCCAGGACTCTGGGATCAGGTCCCACATGGCGGTCCCTGCTCAGCGGGGAGTGCGCTTCTCTCTCCCTTCCCCTCCTCAGATAAATAGATGAATAAATACCTTTAGAGTGATTTCTGGGAGCATGCAGAAGATCATTTAATGACTTTTATCTTATTGCTCATTTTAATCGTGATTTTATGATCAGCCTGACTTGGAAGTTTGAAGACAAGGATGTAGTTTTTCTACAGTTTTATTTCCCATTTTTCTATACAAAATGCCTGATAGAGTACTACTTCTGGTAATCAGCAATTCTTATCGGCAGTTATAAAAATTTTAAACTAAGAGCAGCTGCATTACAGGGCACCCATAATGGACCGTGACATAAATCGAAAGACCTCAGGCAGCTCTCAGATACGGTTACACACGGAAAGCAATAGGGTGACACTGACGTCATCCTCTATGATCAGCTGGTGCGGACTGAACCCAAAGGACAAAGGGCACACACGATTTGTTGAGAAGAACATTTACTGTGAGAATGGGTTTCTTGTGTACTAATTCATTTTTGACAGGGGATGTGTAAAGTCTAAGAACATTCCACTATTTACTGCTTAAACAACAAGAATGATTTTCTCTCGTTTACAGGACAGTATTGTTTGGCCCAACCTTGATCCTGCCATGGTATGTTTACCATCTCATGTCTTGGCATGTTAACATGCAGGTTTTTAGACTTGACCTCTCAAATGAGAAAACCCAAAAGACAACTGGTTTGTCTTATTGAATAATGAACCTGAGACCCCTCAAAAATGATCTCATGTGGTACATTTGCCCCACTCAATGAAATAGTCCTTGGATGACTAATCGACTCCTTTCCACAGTGTCAGTAACAGTCGCCCCAGAAATCAATCAGGGAACAAAGCAGCAGGCCATCACCTCCTACCTTGCTTTTTACCACTGTGAAGTTATTTATTTCTGATTTCTATGAGACCACCAAATCATCCCCAATCCTGCGGAAAAACACAGGGCAAGGCAAGAGTGGGCAACGGGAGATGAGGGAACATGGAGAATGTTGCAGAGACTTAAAGTTTTCATCCAATTTCTCTTCTTTTCAGCTCCCAGTGTTATAAATGTCCCACAAAACAACAGCCCTGAAACCTAACACCCAGGAACTCTTATAAAGCCAGCTCCCCGTCCAACAGGGTAACTCTAGACTCCAGAAAATGTGAAAAAGCATGTGTCTGACCACCCAGCAATTCTGGGTACATGACCTACAGAAAAGACTGGAATTTGAACACAAGGACCAAAGGACAAGTGCTGTTCTTTGCAGCACTGTCAGTAAAAGGGGAACTTGGAAGCAATCTGACTATCCAACAATGGTAATTAAAACCGGGTATTATATCCATGTGGTAGTCTTACACAGCAGGTAACAAGATTAAACTAAATGTGTGTATGTATAAAAACACAAACTGATGTGTGTGTATACATATACACACGCATATGTACACACAACACACGTTTCTGTTGCATATGCATGTGTATGTGTAAATATGCATCTCTATGTATGTCAGGAACTTGATGAAGAATACGAGAGCAAGAAACTCCATGTGCACAATGTGAGGCCACACTACACTCGGCTCAGGGTATTATCCCCTCTGGGAGAAGGGCTGGGGATTGAGAACCGGGTGACGATAAAGGAAATTTCAGCCAGATTCAAAATGTTTTCTTCCTTTCTAAAGCAATGGCTGGAAACAATTGCAACCATGTGGATGGAACTAGAGGGTATTATGCTGAGTGAAATAAGTCAATCAGAGAGAGACAACTATCATATGATCTCCCTGATATGAGGAATTTGAGAGGCGGGGGGGGGGGCTCGTGGGGAGAAGGGAGGGAAAAAAAATGAAACAAGATGGGACTGGGGAGGGAGACAAACTGTAAGAGACTCTAAATCTCAGGAAACAAAGTGAGGGCTGCTGCAGGGGGAAGGGGAAGGACAGGGTGGCTGGGTGATGGACATTGGGGAGGGTATGTGCTATGGTGAGTGCTGTGAATTGTATAAGACAGATGATTCGCAGACCTGTACCCCTGGGGCAAATAATACATCATTTGTTAATAAAAAAATGTAAACAAAACAAAACAAAAAACAAAACCAAAAAACAATGGCTGGAAACAAATCTTACCAAATAACAATAGTTAATTTTATAATAAAAACATATTTTATATTCTCTTCGGTTTCTGCAAACTAAATTTCTTACAAAATAAAACCCACATAGTGTTAACTACAAAATCCCAAGGATTTGTCACTGTCTCTATCCATTTTCTTCCTTGTTACCTGAACAGTGGCGGGAGCAGGTACATGTTCCCTTGGTTAGCTGATGGCTTCTGAACAGACCAGAATTTCAGCAATTTCAGCTAAGGCAATGAAGTTTGAGCTGTTCCATGGAACACGATGCAAAACAGAAACACCACAAAGACATACTGTGATGTTAGCTGTTGCTGCCTAACAAACCAGCCAAAAACACAGTGGCTTAAAACAATAAGCCTTTGTTATTGATCAGCAACGTATGTGTCAACTGGGTGGTTCTAACCTAGGCCAAGTTTGGCAGATTTTGGTTCACTTGTCTATGCATCCATAGCAGGCTCGTAGGTAGGCTGGGGGTTGGCTGGTCTGAAATGGTTTCTTCCACATGTGGGGCAGTTGGCTGGTAGGTGGTTGGGTGATGAGAATAACTAGGCAACGTGTCTCTTATCACCCAGCAGGTTAGCCTGGGGTTGGTTCACATCTCAGCAAGGTTCCAAGGGAGAGAAGGGAAGTGAAGCACTTCTGCCCTATTTTCTTGGCTAAATCAAGTCCCAAAGCCAGACTAATGTGGGTTTCATACTAAGCAGAGCAGTTCCCTTGCTGCGATCTATTGAAAGTCAGCCCTCAGCACAAGAAAAATAAAAGCCAGACCAAAATCAAGGAGAAGGAAAATGGATCCTAACTCTCGATAAGAGAAACTAAAAATTCACATTTGAACTTGATGTAATGAGCACTGGGTGTTATATGCAACTGATAAATCACTAAATTCTACTCCTGAAACTAATAATACAGTATATGTTAACTAAATTGAATTTAAATTAAAAAAACTTAAAAAAATACATATTTGAAAGATTAGAGACAGGGACATGGGTGTGTGTGTGTGTGTGTGTGTGTGTGTGTGTGTAAAGATTTAGAAGCATTTTGTGTGTAAAGATTTAGAAACATTTTTCAATCCATCTACCACATCATGGCTTCTTAGGGACCACAAAATTAACAAAGGGGTTCAATGCTATGATTGGCTAAACTTTATGTGCTACAGAATATAAACGCTAAGATGAATAATCATATATCAAAAGAAATTCTTGCTAGGTTGCCCATCATTTTTGGTTTTCAGACTTTTATGTACTATCCAAACACACTTAAATAGCCTTCCTCCTCTAACACTTATAGGTGTGTTTCTATACAGCTCACAAATCATCTCACCCAAAATCATTTTCTGGTTAATAATAAACAACTAATAGATGCTGATGACCTGAAATTGTCTCCGAAGTCACCTTTCCAATGGTGAAGATTGAATAGTATATAGAATCAGCAGGCTGTTGTAATTTACCTTGTGCCAAAGCAGATCTCCAAAATGACTTACTAAATCATTCCACCGAAAGTTGTAAATCTGAGTGAGAAAAGGACAAAGCAATAGAAAAACACAGTCGAACACTTTACTACTTATGATTTTTCATGACCTTCTGGAAGGATAAAGACTGATGTTGTAAAGAAATTCCAAAACATGATAACTTGTAAACATGACCTGACTATGGTTTACATTATTCTTAGTTCATGCTGTTTTTACAGTCACTAACTTCTTGTGTTTATTAACTTTTTTTTGCTTCTATACTTATTCCTTATGCTGTGCCGTGCAGAATTTGAAAGTCAAGGAGGTTTGAACATCTGTCAACTCTGTATTTGCTCACGAAGAAAATTGTATGAAGGCACAGCACTGTGTTTTCTGAACTTCAGGTAAAGTATGAACTCAGTGGAAGTGGAGAAAAGGAAACTTGGCCTGCCTTAGCCAATGGTGCATTAAAGAAGCCATGTTAAAGGGCGCCTGGGTGGCTCAGTTGGCTAAGCTTCTGCCTTCAGCTCAGGTCATGTTTCCGAGAGGGGTCCTAGGATGGAGCCCCATGCCTGGCTCCCTGCTCAGCAGGGGTCCTGCCGCTCCACCCCACTTCTGCTCTCTTGCTATCTCTGTTGCTCTCTCTCAAATAAGTAAATAAAATCTTAAAAAAGAAGCCACGTTGCGGTATTGGATCAAATAGCTTTTCAGGTCTCAAAAATGCGTTTTCATGGTATATATTTCTTGAGTTGTAGTTACATCCAATCCCTGGGTCTCCCTGTTTCAACTAAGTTATAATTCACATAATGTAAAATTCACCTTTTGAAAGCATACAATTCAGTGGTTTTTAGTAAAATCACAGGGTGGCACGTGATCACTAATTCCAGAATATTCCACCAGCCCAAGGAGACCTCAGGCCTCTTAGCAGTCAGTTCCAATTCCCTCCTCTCCTCATCCTCTAATGACCATTAACCTACTGTCTGTCCCTATGGTTTAGCTATAATGGACATTTCATAGAAATGGAATCACAGACTACATAGCCTCTTCTATCTGGCTTCTCCTGGAACCCTTTTGATGAGTTTAGGAACATATAAACCTGATGTCCTCATCTCTTGGGGTGCCCTTGCTCTTATCCCACCTGTAGAGGCCAGTCTCAGCCTGGCAACCTATCTCCACAAAGGGTTAAAAGTACAAAACTATTTCCTCAAGCATTAAGTGAATGGTCACCATTTTGGCAGTTACCTTATAGAACTGAAGGTGAAGAGGCTTAGTGCATGTCACCCAGAAAAAGCACCCCAATCCTTTTCCATTTCTAAAGCAGACCTTTTGTTGTTTTTCTTTCCTCCTCAGCAATCTCCACTCCCCCGAGTGCTCAGCGGACTGTCTACCACCACGCGAACACTTGCTCATTCACCCTCTGATATTAACTGTAGTCCTTCGGCAACGTGTATATAATCTTGAGAAGATGGTCTGGGCTAGGGTCCCAATAGATGCTCCAGTCAACGTGCTGAGAAAAGAGCTGACTAAGCACCTCACCCCAGGCCTAGCGGACACTCACAGAGGACGTATATTCTGCTCATCAATCAGAGGAAAAGCTAAGGCAAAGAAACGGTCGTTTACAAATTCACTTTGAGCTTAGATGTATTCCACAGAATAGGGAGGCAGAAAGTAGCATTCTCTTTTTACTGGACTAGGTAAAAACAACACAACTCAATTAACTTAAATACGCACTGACAATCTGTCCCAGATGAGCATCGGGAAGAATTTGGCACAAGAATAAGACAAACAGAATTAGAACAAATAGGTGTCTCTCCAATTGCATTACTTAAAAAAAGATTTAATTGGTTTATTGAGGAGTCTTATCTCATTGTGAAGTAAACATGATTTCCCCAAATTACTGCTTTTAATTTTAATCTGTTGAGACTTCCTTCTCCAATGGATATCGAGTCCCTTAACATTATCTTGGCAGATTTTTCAACTAGCAAAAAGTTAATAATCGAACTCACCTAAACTGACATCCATACATCAATTAGCAGTACAACTATCCCTTCTCTCTTAGATAATGGAAAGCTTAATTTTGGAAAATGCTGCCATTTATGATTACATTATACTTTTTATAGTTAAAGAGCAGTTAAAATAACACAATTCCTTAATATAGAACTTAAGGAAGACTCAGTCTTAAGTGCATTCCGCACCAAGGTTCATACCTTATTCATCCTTACCTTTCCAATACCTAGCAGTTTTTGCTGTGCTGAACCACAGTAGGTGGTTGTCAATACATGTTCAGATAAACTTACTGTTGACAAGCTAAATATTAAAGAGCGGAGGCCACTGAGTTATTAAAACAATGGAAAAACAGGGTAACTGCACATCCTCAAATTACAGTTATTTGACAGACATTATTACAGAGTTAATAAAATCTAATGACAGATGTCAGCTTTTATAAATTGAGAGTTTAAAAAAGATTCTTTTACGTAGGCTGCACACCCAATATGGGGCTTGAACTCATGACTCTTGAGATCAAAAGTCGCAGGCTCTATTGACTGAGCCAGCCCGGCGCCTCAGTAAATTTTTCTTTTGCTTTTTTTGTGTACACTGTACTATGGAATGGTTTATAAATCTACTTCTGTTCAGACAAATGTTTTTTGTTGTTGTTGTTGTTCGTGAATATTCTTTTCAAAGTCCTAGTACAAGGACCTGCTGTACAAGTTATTGAGATACTATTTTCAATATACCTTTAAATGACTTAAAAAGGAAACATTAACATGATAAATATACTTAACTGCAAGGTTTGGCACTTGAGGAAAATAACAATTTAAAAATTGACAAGAGTGGGGCGCCTGGGTGGCTCAGTGGGTTAAAGCCTCTGCCTTCAGCTCAGGTCATGATCCCAGGGTCCTCAGCAGGGAGCCTGCTTCTCCCTCTCTCTCTCTGCCTACTTGTGATCTCTGTCAAATGAATAAATCTTTTAAAAAAATTGACAAGAGGAAGATAGTGTATAATTTTTAGGAGAATGGCCTAGACATTTAAATCACATTTTTAACTGATTTATTATTTGAAAATTTATTAATGATATATAATAAAGGGACACTTGAAGTTCTCTTAATCAAACTAAGCTGTAAATAATTAGCTTAAAGGAAGTTATGATTAGGAAATGCCTTAGGAAGAAAACTTTTCATTATTAGAAAATGAATGAAGGGGTTCCTGGGTGGCTCATCGTTAAGCATCTGCCTTTGGCTCAGGCCATAATCCCAGGGTCCTGGGATCGAGCCCCACGTTGGGCTCCCTGCTCTGTGGAAAGCCCACCTCTTCCTCTCCTACTCCCCCAGCTTGTGTTCCCTCTCTGTCAAATAAATAAATAAAATCTTAAAAAAAAAAAAAAGGAAATGAATGAATTGTAGCTGTCTCTAGAAGAACTCCTGGGGAAAAAGAAACACTGGCTGGGTCTACACAGTGTACCTGGGGTAGAGACAGCGGAAGCAAGGGGCTTTCCCTGTGTGCTCTTTTGTACCTTTTGGATCTTAAGTGACAAGAATGTATTATCTTTTAAGGTACATTTAGATTTAAAGGAAGGGAATGAAAACAATCTCTATGTAGAGACCTGGAGAGATACACAAGATCATGATTAAATGATAAACAGCTGCTAAAAAAAAGAAAATGAATGAATTGTAAACTTAAGGTATGCAACTGTGTAAACGTTCCCAGAGACAGTCTGTATCCATTTCACTGGAGACTTTAAACAAGGAGATTCTCATAAGGGAAATTTTTTTCTTCTTTTCTTTTCCAAGCCATGAATAATTACTGATTAAACTTTTTCAGCAATTCAGAGCACACTGCCGTTGCACCAGATTTAATTAAAGAGGCACTGCATGAACCAAATGGAGATGAAACATAGTACGAACTCAGTGCTATACCTGATTAGACACCAAAAACCCGAGTCTTACTTAGCTACTAACCACTCTAAGATGATGTCTACTCTGATTTACAGGCTCTCAATCTCACTGGTCAATATATACAGAAGTCTCTTTGATGGAACCACTGAACCATTTTAGATTTAAAAAAATCCCCTGTGGCCTTTGTCATTCATGACCAATAGTCTTTGGAAGTTAAGGTCAACTGAACTGAGCTACAAAAGAAGGCAGGCGATGGGCACCTGGGTGGCTCCGTGGGTTAAGCCTCTGCCTTCGGCTCAGGTCATGATCTCAGGGTCCTGGGATCGAGTCCCGCATCGGGCTTTCTGCTTGGTGGGGACCCTGCTTCCTCCTCTCTCTCTGCCTGCCTGCCTACTTGTGATCTCTCCCTGTCAAATAAATAAATAAAATCTTAAAAAAAAAAAGAAGGCGCTATAGTCAAGGCTTGTATGGTACTGGGATCCCTTTAATTGAGTTACAACTTTCTTAAAAATCTAGGCCATTTTCCTAAAAATTATGTTTTCCTCCTCTTATCAATTTTTAAACTGTTATTTCCCCAAACTGCTATTGTTGGGGCCGATTCCACTTAAAACCTGTTAAACCCCTAGGGCCTGCCTGGGCGTACTTAGCATAGTGACTCCATGTTGCCTAGGTAGACATTTTGTTGTTTAATAAATGCCTCAGCAGTTACTGATGTCAGTTCCAGGTAACTGTTGCTAAAACACACCCTAAAACAAGGCCATTTTGTTTCTATCCGTTCCAGGTAACTGTTACTAAAACACACATCTAAAACAAGGCCAGACAGGTGGAAACATCCAATCAGCCAAAGCCACATATGTAAAGGTCTGCGGTTGTGCCCCATAAACCTAACCTGTAAGACCAAGGGGGGGTCGCTCTCTTCGGAGGCGGCCCTGGCCGGTCAGTCTGACTTCTAATGCTTGGCATAGAATAAAGCTTTACATAACTTTCACTTTGTCTCAGCCTCGTTCCTTTGATAACGGACCCAACACTATACGTTGCAGTTAAGTATCACATTCATCATGTTAATGTTTGCCTTTTAAGCATCAAGGCAGAGAGGGGGCACATGAGAGATTAAAACGAGGATTAGAAGGGTGACTGCAGGGGCACCTCGGTGGCTCAGTTGTTGGGCAGCTGCCTTTGGCTAGGGTCATGATCCCGGGATCCTGGGATCAGCCCCACATCGGGCTCCCTGCTTGGCGAGAGGCCTGCTTCTCCCTCTCTTGCTCCCCCTGCTTTTATTCCCTCTCTCGCTATTTCTGTCAAATAAATAAATAAAATGTTTTAAAAAAAAGGGTGACTGCAGAGACCATCAGCTGGTAATGGTGTACAAGGATACATGTGTTGGCCCCAGACCACCTCAGAGAGCAGCAGCAAGATAGCAAAAAACTGCACTGACTCCCAGTAGCCACCTTATGGTCAAGCCACCAAGTGGGGCAAAATCAAAGAGGGATAGAAAACAAAAGGCCTTAGCAAAAAAGGCACAAAAGTATAACAAAATAAAACAAAAGGTTATGAGTAAAGAGATTACCTCACTGTTCCTTTGCAACAAAGAAAGAGGACAAGGCCAGAGTGAAAAGTGGTTCTTTGCAACAAGATGGGCCAATACTTTATTTAGATCACCAAAAATAAGGTTTTACAGAAAGGGAACCATAACATTACACAACAAAGTATAGCTGTAAAATCTCAAACAAGAGAGGCAACACTTTATTTAGATTACCAAAAATAAGATTTTGGAGAAAAGGAGCTGTAACAAGCAAATGTGTGACTGCAAATTTTCTTTTGCCATCGGTATCAATTCCTTCTAAAATATTTTGGTACGACTTTGTGATTTCCAAGCAAAACTAAAATTTGTTGGACAGAGTTGTTGAGCCTCATCACAAGAATGAAAACAGTTTGGAAAACAATTTCGCTTAATGCTAACAAATAACTAAAAAAATGTGGTTATCGCTAACGAATTAACTCCAACAGCTACTGAAACAGCCTGACCTATACACACTCTCATTAACGCTTCACAGTGACCACAGCTGTTCTTTTTCTGCTGTCACAGATGACATGAACGGTGGCAAGGGTCTCATGCTGGAGGCTGGTCAGGCACCTAGGAAGTAAACCTTAACAGAAATAACTATAGTATGTAAGCAACTCAAACAAATGGGCCCACCTCTGCCAGAGCCCCTCGGGGTGGGTGTCATGCCAGCTCTGTAAAGAAGGTCCACCATCTCCCTAGATCTTCACTGGGAACCTAGAGCACAAAGCTAGACAGAGAAGCTGTTCTTCTAGAACCATCAAAACTTTAATAAATTGCCCTGGGGTTCTTGGTGCTATAATGTGCCTCACAGGCAGCAACATAGGCAGACTCTGGAAAGAAGTCATCATGGTATTCTGCCAAAAACCTGGGAAAAGAAGAAAATGGCTCTGATGATCTTTAACAGTGAGGACTGAATACCAGCAAGCAAAATTTTAACTTGCGACCATCCTAACATTTCAGACGTTTTTGGTATTCCGAAGGAAGAAAATGAATAAAATCTTGATTTCTATATACGCATCACTTTCATTGCATATATCTGGCTCCTATATCAATTACCATTTCATTAGGATCCTTTCACTATCAAGTGTACAAAGAGAACTAGAACCAAAACTCCACTAGGTGGCAGGCTTCATTATACAAACATTTGAAAAAAAAAAAAAAAAGGGCTCTGACGACTACTGCATTTTCCTGTTATAAAAACAAACTATACTGGGGCGCCTGGGTGGCTCGGTCATTAAGTGTCTGTCTTTGGCTCAGGTCATGATCCCCGGCTCCAGCATCCGGCTCCCTGCTAGGGTGGAAAGCCTGCTTCTCCCTCTCCCTCTGCCTGCCATACCCCCTGCTTGTGCACACTTTCTGTCAAAGTTTTAAAAAAATAAACTATAAAAAACTATAAACTCAGGGCGCCTGAGTGGCTCAGTCAGTTAGCCTTTGGCTCAGGTCATGATCCCAGGGTGCTGGGATGCAGTCCTGGGTCGGCTCCCTGCTCAGCAGGGAGCCTCCTTCTCCTGCCCTTCCCCCTGCCCGTGCTCACTCTCTCAAATAAATAAAATCTTTTAAAAAAAGCGCTATAAACTCAACACATGTCACTTGAGAAATTTCCAATACTTCCTACAGGCTAAGCTACACCGAAATTGAGCAGTATAAATAGTAAAGGGTACCTGGGTCCTAATTTGCCGTCCAAAGGTGTTACAGTTTCAGCGTATAGTAGCAAACTTCACAAACAGGGCTGACTTAGTGTCTGACCATGGATGCTACAATGAGGCCGGTTATTCAAAAGTTCACATTCTACAGAGGCTATCTTGTATCTGAAGTGTCAAAGATTTCACCACACGGGGCTTAAACATTCTCACATGGGCCATAGTAACCACAAAGCTAATTCCTTTCATGCTTGTTTCTCCAGCCTCTTTCCACCTGTCCAAATTTCTAAAAATGTAAGGATAAACCTAGTATCTTCTTTAGTAAAAACCGAGTCAAAATCCATGAAATAGCTAACTCTTCTTTGGATTGTGCCATTTTTAAGGTGATCATTGAGTCTACCAAGCATTCTGGATATGTTTTCAAAACCAATTAGTATATTTGTAAATCTTTCTACATTAATTCTTAAAACATTAATTTCTATTGCGTTTTGGGCATGACAAGACCAGCAGGCTTTCCTATGCTAACTTGCAGCTATTCTTCAAGTTTTATTGGCACTATTTGATTTTGGCCTACACAATCTTTATGCCAAATAGAACTGTGTATTTGAGGGGAAGGCTGGAAGGGAAGAGTATATTTTTCATAATTGTTTTTTTTTTTAAGATTTTATTTACTTATTTGACAGAGAGAGATCACAAGTAGGCAGAGAGGCAGGCAGAGATAGAGGGGGAAGCAGGCTCCCTGCCGAGCAGAGAGCCCCATGTGGGGCTTGATCCCAGGACCCTGAGATCATGACCTGAGCCGAAGGCAGAGGCTTAACCCACGGAGCCACCCAGACGCCCCTTTCATAATTGTTTCTAATAACGTGTAATAAACTCTAATTTCACTCACAAGACACTTTACTCAAAATGTCTACATAAAAATACCCTTTAAAAACTCCAAAAACCTATTTCTCTGGCTGGAATACTTTCCACACTGATAAATCCTACTTGTTTAGCTTTTGCAGGTTAGAGCCTGACTACAAAGAGAAGGTACCCCCTTATAGAGAAGGAAGAAATAAGATCAGGTAGATACATGAGCTGGGTAAGGCGGTGTGATGAGTAGCCTTGAACATGAAGCAGAGGAACTGGTCAGTAGACACCTGGGTGGGAGAGAGCTGGGCCATAGGCACAAGTGAGTCTGGGGCCCACAGCATGGTACAAGGAGTAGGGGGCAGAGCCTCAGAGCAAATGATCCTAAGATACAATGATTGGCTCTGTCAGATGTAGGGAACAATACCTTTCTCTAAGTTTACAAACTGTCAGCATGTATTGGTCATTTATCTTAACTCTAAACACAAAATCCAACCTGTAAATGCTACTATTTAGGTTAGTTTATGTATATGCAACAAAGAAAAGCCTAATACTTAAGGTACTTCTAAATAAAAATGCAAAACTAAATTATCAATCTCAATCACTTCTACTATAAAAAATTAATTTTCTATTCACAGTTACCCAAATGGATTCTTCTAGTGACACAAAAAATTTTACCTTTATACAATAAATTACAGAAGAAAATAGCCAAAAAACCCCGATGTCACAATTACAGTTAGAATCAATCATTCTTAGCTACTACTGCTACTGTTTAAAATACCACAAAGCTAGCTTCCACATCTATTATGGAGAAGTTCAGAAAAGTCATATATAAGGCAGCAGAGATAATTTTTTACAAACAAATTTAAAATACCTAAGAAAGAGATCAAAGTGCTTCAGTAAAGCCTTCAGATTCTTCTCAGAAAAGGACATCTTTCCAAGGATTTCTGGAAGTTTCACTGCATTAAAAATAAAACCAAAACAATACACAATTGGCAGACTCTGGCAATGAGCAGGACATTCTGAGGGCCCTTTGCTTATCCTATTCAAACTGAAATTAACATCTACATTAAACAAAATCAAAAACTCTCACTGAACACAGTACAGTGGTACACATGGTACAAACACAATTTTTATGGAATTTAAGATTGATTCAGTGCCTTTTTAAAAAAATTTTTTTCAATGATTTTTCTTAGACCCTCAAAATTACCACGAGATGTACATAAACTAACAAGGGTGTTAAAACCAAAGTGGAGGGGTGCCTGGCTGGCTCAACTGGAAAAGCGTGTGACTTTTGACCTCAGGGTCG
This sequence comes from Mellivora capensis, assembly GCA_004024625.1. Taxonomy (NCBI): domain Eukaryota; kingdom Metazoa; phylum Chordata; class Mammalia; order Carnivora; family Mustelidae; genus Mellivora; species Mellivora capensis. Next base: position 53,986 of record PISX010005937.1, read on the forward strand.
TAAATTTGAGCCTCACACTGGGTGTAGAGATTACTAAAAAAAAAATAGATTAAAAAACCCCCAAAGTGGAAGGGAGTGGGGGGCGGGGGAGGAAGAAGAAAGCAGGGACCAGAATTTCTTACCAAACAATCGTAGCAAGTGTTGTGCCCCATAAATGTAAGACGGTGGAGGGGGCTGGTCGCCTGGGGGGTAGCTGTCAGGTACAAGTTTCCAGGAGAGGACCTGAGAAAAGATATAGAGACAAATTGTTCAATGCATGCTTAACACTGTCACCAAGAGATCTCAAAATTTAGAATCCCAGCAGAAATACACTTGCTTTGAGGTTCTCATCTCGAATTGAGTGTAAAATTCTCACTCCCCAGCTTCGTGGCCTCCTAGCAACTTAGGAGTTGCTTCACAGCTGGACCCAGAAAATGGCAGTAAACAGTAACGACAAACCACTGTGGAATTCTGAACGCCACTCCTCTAACTTTCCCATGAAGCTCTTAGGACATGATCTCAGCATATAGGAGTATAATGCATTATGCTGAAAAGGATCAAACTACAAAATAACGAAATATGACACTTAGAAAAAATACACAATATGATGTGCATAATTATTATGTAAATACACAGAAGACCTACCAGGAAGTATATACCAAAAAGTTAAACGTCCATTTCTTACTGGTGAAATTATGATTTAGGAAGTTTGGGAGAATAAGGTATGCATCTTCCATATTGATTATATATCAGCATCTATCTAATAGTTCCCTACAACTTTTTCAAAACATTCTTGCCTCTTATATCACATGAGGATCCACCTTTCTTGGCAACATGGAGATACCTCTCATCACCTTAAGAAGTTAAAACAATAAATTGCACGTAGAGGAAAATATAGAAAATGTACAGCTCTATGTCAAAATAATAGAAAGCTTATAAAAATAAAGTGTGGGGCGCCTGGGTGGCTCAGTTGTTAAGTGTCTGCCTTCAGCTCAGGTCATGATCCCGGGGTCCTGGGATTGAGCCCAGCGTCGAGTCCTTTGCTCTGTAGGAAGTCTGCTTCTCCCTCTCCCACTCCTCCTGCTTGTGTTCCCTCTCTCGCTGTGTCTCTCTGTCATATTTATAAAATCTTAAAACGAATAAAGTGTGCGCGTAGGGGGAGAGGAGACCTAAGATAAGATTAAGGAAATATTTGATTTCCCAATTCTCGATCGCTATGACCTATAAATTAGCTGTAACTGTTTTGGTCATTTTTGTCCCTTTTCCTTGATTGGAAATCATGCCATATTAGAGAATGTAGTAGCAAAAACTAACCCAAACATGTTTTGAGTAATATTACCATTGTTTTAAGATTCCCTAATTTCCTGATATATTTGATTCACTTTGGAAACTAATCTGAACCACTGGATCAACTGAAAGCAGACTTCAACCCTGGTAACCAATTTTTTTTCCTTCTTTCTAAATTTCAGAGCTGTGGGTGGACTTTGGGCTTTTGTTAAAGTCAAGAGCTGTATTTAGAAGCTCGGGGCGCCTGGGTGGCTCAGTGGGTTAAAGCCTCTGCCTTCGGCTCAGGTCACGATCCCAGTGTTCTGGGATCGAGCCCCACATTGGGCTCCCTGCTCAGCAGGGAGCCTGCTCCCCCCCCTCCCCGTCTGCCTCTCTGCCTACTTGTGATCTCTGTCTGTCAAATAAATAAATAAAATCTTTAAAGAAAAAAACAAAATAAATTTAGAAGCTCTCTGATGAGTCTCCACAGAGAGATTTCAGCACATTATAGGACTATTTTACCAAGTTGCTGCTTTGCCTTTTGGGATCTGTCAAGTTTAATCTGGAAATAGAGTAGGGCCAAAGAAATCCTCTGTAAAACAAGGCAGAAGGATGCCAAAATCACCCCAGAAAGGCTGATGTACTAAATTAAGTACAAGTGTACACAATGAAACTGTAGAAGTGAGTCTCACCATGGTTCTGTATGGCTCCACGCTGGAAGTCTGGGCTTCAGCCCTGGCCTTACCCGCCCCACCCATCTGGGGTGTAGACCACTGAAGGGAGGGATTTGGTTTCAGCATCTTTATTCCATGCCCAATACCTCAGCCTGTGGTGCACACAAAAGCAGCTTGGCAACTGTTTTGACAGCGATCCTTGAACTTAACGTAGGGGAAACTGCAATCACTGGAAGCATGAGACACGTGTGTGCAAATGCCAGTTATCTGGCTACTCAGCAGGCCAGCCTACCTCACTCATTCCACTCTGCATTTCGATACAGTGTATCACCTTCTTTTTACCAAAGATAAATTTCATGGGGAAAAACAGGTTTCTAGCAGAGCGATTCTCACCTGGGGTATACAGACAACCACCTATGAGTCCTAATGTGTACATCCAGACTCTACCCCAATAAACTACGTCAGTGACAGTCTCGGGTGATCTAGATGCAGAGCTTTTACTAAAACACACTGAGACAGAGGCACACAGGAAGGTGGCAGTTTCTTAAGATGTCATGACTCACTGCTGAGAGCCTGTCTTACTAGAAATCCTGGTCTACTGGAGCTTGCAGCTGTCCTTATAACCACTAGATGGTGGGCTCTTGCTGCCAACCTGAGTGGGAATGGCCTTGCCTGAATATTCATGAGCCTCTTAAAAGAAAAAGGGCTCCCCTTAATAACACCTGCAGGGCCTTGTCTGAAAAACAGGACGTTAGGGACTGCTATAATAGGAATTTCCTAACTTTCCCTCAGTGTCACTGTAAAACAAATTAAGTTTTCCAGCTTTTCTATTGGGGGTCAACCAATTAAGGCCTTCTGCCAAATCTAGCCTAACTCCCTTGTGCTAAAAATGACTGTTGTATTTTTAAATGGTTAATAAAATCACATGAATAAATATTTCATGACGTGAAAATCGTATGAAAGTCAATTACTAGGGTGCATGAATACATTTTGGGGGGCATAGAGCCACACTCATTTCACTTGAGTAACTCTCACACTACAGCAGAGTTGGATAATCTCCAAAGAGACTATACGGTACACAACCCTGAAAGTATTTGCAATCTGACTCTTTACAGAAAAAGTTTGCCAACCCTCATCTTTAAATGTTCTCTCTCCCTAGTAATGCCATCTCCCCTATGCACAGAAACAGGGAAATCCTACCTCCTAGGTGAGATTCACAGAATATCCCAGTAGACCAAAATATCTCTTAAACCCCCGGTACACTCACTACTTACATATCAGTTCACTAGCCTTAAAAACAGAATTTTTAAGATTTTTTAAAAGATTTTATTTATTTATTTGACAGAGAGACACAGTGAGAGAGGGAACACAAGCAGGGGGAGTGGGAGAGGGAGAAGCATGAGAGAAGGAGAAGCAGGCTCCCCGCTGAGCAGGGAGCCCAATGCGGGGCTTGATCCCAGAACCCTGGGATCATGACCTGAGCCAAAGCAGACGCTTAACCACTAAGCCACCCAGGTGCCCCCAAAACTGAATTTTTAAATGAAAAGTTTCCCCACTTGTAAAATGGAAACCCGGTGGCAAGGTTGTTCTAGAGAAAGGGAGGCGATTTAGGCCAAGTGGCTGGCACAGTGCTAACATAGAGCACACCCTCAAAGGGATGGATATTGGTACAGCTATTAACAATGAGTTTTATATTTTTAAATAGTTGGAAAAACCCAAAAGAAGAACCGTATTCCATAACACGAAAATTATGATATTCAAATTTCAGTGTCTATAAATCAGGTCTTATTGGAACACAGCATGCCCATTTGTTTAAAGAGTGCTTTTGGAATTGGGGAGTCTTGAAGGAGACTGTGTGGTCCACAAGGCCTAAAATATTTACTCTTTGGATCTCTGGAGAACAAGTGTGCCAACGCCTGTTCCATAAAATGAAAATATTCATATATTTCAATACTTGTGCTTACTTAAAAGATGACCATAAGCACAGGGCTGGAATCCTAGGATTTTCTCATTTTAGAAACCCAAACCAGTATTAAACGTCATCGTATGAAGCACTGTGTTGCTATCCACAGCAAGAGCAACACAGCGTTTCTAAGGAAACCCGATTTCTGCCCACAGGATTTAAGCCCCATAGAAAGGAGGCCTCACTGGGGACAACCAACAACAGTAATGCTTTACCTCGTTTATTTCATTAGTTCTTCTGCCTTCAAAGCCAGCAAACACGGCACTCCCTTCCTTGCTGGGGGTCAGAGGAACTGGTGAGGATGATCTGCTATGCACAGGTGTCTCTTCAGAAGGAAAAAATGTTAATTATTCGCTTGTAAATCACACAGCAACTGAAGAGTTGTAAATCATACAGCAACTGAAGAGTAATAACTTTCCTACTGTTTTAACAGTCATCCGGCAGTCTAAAACAGCAGAGAAGTTATTAATCTTTAACAGTAAGACTTTCCCATCATAAAAGACAGTACCTGGATTCTTGGGGGGGAACAGGAAACAAATATTGACATATGCTACGACACGCTGAACTTTGAAAACATTACGCTAACTCAAAGAAGCCACAGACAGAAGGTCACTTACTGTGTAATTCCACTTACAGGAACTGATGCCTAGAAGAGGCAAATCCATAGAGATAGGAAGTAACTAGTGGTTGCCTAGCAGGATAGATTAGGGCTGGGAGGAGGGAACTCAGAGCTACTGCTACCAGACCCAAGAGATAGCTAAACCAGCAGGGCCAAGCATCCAACTGCAGAGCCAAAGGTGTAGGACTCCTCTCTCCAGGCCACAGGGAAAATGCCTCGTGAGTCTTGGTCGGCGCCAAACTCCCGAGTGGATTTCCCACAGCTGAGTGGGTGAATCTGGGTGTGATTGTGCACTCATCCCCATTCTTCTCCCAGCCTACCCTGTCGGCTGGGCTCCCGTCAGGAGAGCAGTGACTGGCACACGCCAAGCCCAAAGTGAATGGCTTTCCCACACCTGAAAGTGGACCTACTCTTCTCCAGGTGCAGGAACAGCTTTGGCATGCTGGAGGGTGTGTCCTGCTGCCGGCGCTTGGGCTGAGGCGAGGCGCTGCTCTCAGACAGCCTGTCGCAGTTGGCAGAGTGGCGCGTGGACCGCCTCAGAGACTGCAAGGCTTCCGGTTCAGCTTTGCGCCTTTTGGGGGTGGCTGGCTCCCCCGTGGTGGGCTGACTCTCCGTGGACTGCGGTGTGGATGGATTCAACAAAGGCGGGCTTGGAGAGAGCTCCTCTTGGTTCCTACAGAAGAAGAGGAGAGAGCATCACACACACCTGGTCCCCAGAATCTCTGCAAAACCTGATGTTCTTAAATGTCCTCCTTCAGGCAGAGCAGAAAACACTCTGGACTCTAGGAGACTTAAAACTTTTACTTTCAAATGTGGCAAAACAAGTGTTTTCTTAAAGAGTAACCACATATACTCGATCATTTAAATCCTCTTGATAACTCTGCAAGGCATGCTTGCATTAAAGGCTGTGATGCCCCTCTTGTATTTGTCTTTTAGCGATGGTTCTCAATGGGGAGTCACTGTGCCCTGCCCCGGACAGCAGCGCTACCTGGAGACAGTGCTGCTTCGCTTGTCACAACTGGCAAAACACTCCTGGCATCTAGTGGGTAGAGGCCAGGACTGCTGCCCAACAACCTACAGTGCACAGGACGCCCCACCACAAAGAATGATCTCACTCAAAACAACAACAGGGCTGAGACTGAGAAACCCCAGTCAAGAGAACAGGATTACTATGGTAGCTCCATGTGTGGGTAACACAGAGGTCTGTGCAATCACTGTGTCCTACATCTGAAAATAAAATAACATCATGTCAACTATACTTCAGTAAAAGCTTTTTTTTTTTTTTTTAAACAAAGAGAGTAAAAATACCATGTTATCTCACCACAGTGTAACTACTCACAAGACTAGAACGGAAAAGCCACAAGCATCCGCTAAGCTTTGTGGAACACAGTCCACCCCGGACACTGGCAACCTTGAGATTTGGAGTAGGGCATGGGAACATCAACACAGGTCCCCGGCGAGTTGCACACGCCTCTCACAAAGGGTGAAACCAATGGGAGAGGCAGGCAGGCAGGCTAAGAGATGATCATGAGGCAGAGAGAGAGAGAACCAGGAGCAAGGAGCCATGAAGGAAAGGGAGAAGGGGATGGTGGGGAAAGGTGGCCAAAGCAGAGCAGGGCGTGTGACAAGTGGGAAGTTGTTAGTACCCTCCCTTGGGGAGCAGAGTTAACAGGGGCAGCTGGTAGGCAACAGCAGAGTGTAAAGTAGGCAGGACCAGATGAAGAAGTGGAAATCCTGAGAACAGGCTATTCTCACCAAGAGAGGCATAGGAAGACAGGGAAGCAGCTTAGAGCGGTGAGGGTATAGACTTCAGGTTGGGGATTCCCAGTGCTCCTCCCCCAACCAAACAACAGGGATTTGGGCATGCTTGGTGACTGAGGGAAGAAAGTAGTGATACAGCAGAGCAGGAAAGGAACTAACCTTTAGTTGAAGGCAAAAGGTGGCCAGCCCTTTGTGAACTTTCTCATTTAATAGTTATCCAAGGAGGCAGCCGTTCTTTCCATTGCACAGAGGCAAAAGGAAGAGCCTCAGAAGGCATCTCCTCAAGCCACACAATCAGTAACTGAAAGAGCTAAATTCAAACCCACTTCTGCCTTTCTCAGTCTGCGCCTTCTTCACCCCATTTGTCATTGGAAAGACAGGTTAGCTGCTCAAAATCAAACCAAGTTCTCACACTGGAACCTTCACTTGGTTCAATCTTTTAGAGCCATCTGAAAGTGAATGATGACTTAGCTTACCCATGGAAAAACTCTACTTTTCAATCTCCTCCTCCAAATCTGTTGGCCCCATAACGTTAGGTGGAAATCTTCAAAGACAGAGTCAACTTGGTTGCTGACATCTGACAGTCAAACTTCAGACTATCTAACTTACCTGTTAGTGTTTGTGGCACTTTCCTTAATCGGAAGGAAAAACTTGGATGAAGTCACCTTTTTATACTGAACTTGTTCATATGGATAGAGTAAAAGCAGTGGAAGTGTGTAATCAAATGTTATTCTTACTCCATCCACCATCTCCTTACAAAGGTCAACGCTAGGAGTAAGAAGAGATTAGAGATGCAGTAAATACTTCCCAAAAGGTCATAATGAAGTTGCATGTTTTTAATCAAGTAGAGTTTTAAACTTAAACACCATATATTACACCTACACATTTAAAAAATACAGTGAGTTTATAGATGTTGCCACCAAAAAATTAAATGAAAATGTTGATCTATAATATAAAGTGAAAAAAGTACATCAGTAATTTTAACTTACTGCACTGAACACAAATGTATACATTCAGTACCACACAAGGAGTCCAAGCAGCCTGTGTTGCAGAATACAGACTACTGGACCCCAATTACTGGGAGCAGAAAGGGGCAGACCTAATGAACCATTCCTAATACTTATTTCAAATCAAATAACCTGCCTGTCTGCCTCTAATCCAGCTGGGTAACATGCACAAGGCAGGCTATGAAAACGATTATCCCGGCTAAATAAAAACCTACTTATAAACAAGCTTTGATAAAATTTTATTTGCCTATTCTGGTGCTTCTCAAGGACAAAGAGTTATCTTATCGTATCACTGAAAAAAACTCGTCTTGGTGTTGAGGCAGTGCAAACTCAGTTTATCCAAACCAGATATCTAAATAGTTACTGAACGTTTCATAAAAGGAACAATATTTTGGTGTTAAATTTCTTACTTAATGAATTAAGTTAATCGAGTGATATATTAAATGAATTCCAAGTTACAGAAATAGAGTGTCACCTGTTCTAAATGGAAGTCACTTCCCTAATACACAAAGAGAGAGCCACTGAGACATCAGTCCCCACCTCCCTCACTACTCACTTCTTTTCTGCTGGGATATAATGCACATTCATATTGACATGTGGCATAGCATGATGGTGACGAGGCCTCTCATTGGCTGAAAAGGCTGCATTGATAGCAAAATGTTTCACATAGGATTCCAAAATAGTTATGATGTTGGTCTGGCATGGAAGTTTCACTAACTGTTAATAAAAATACAGACATGTGATGCATGCATCTCATTGTATAAACCACATATGCCAAGAAACAGTGCTCTTGTCTATATACATTTTTTAAACTCAAAAATAAAGCCAATTCTGTTTGAGGATGTTTTAAATAAATATGCTTTGAAGGTCTATGATTGCTTCTACTAATCGTATCCCCATGAAGACTACAGTATAAATTTTAAGAATAAATGTGACCCGTGATTCACATCTTAATGATCAATTGCAGCTACCTGGGAAGACTATGTCCACTGTCTGCCTCTGTGACAGATCAATTCTGTCTTAACCTCTTCTTAAAATATTTGAGAGAGAGCGCATCCGTGCGCGTAAGGTGGGAGGGGGCAGGCAAGAACGAAGGGAGAGGGAATGAGAGAATCTCAAGGAGACTCCCCACTGAGTGCAGAACCCACTGCGGGTTTTGACCTCAGGACCCCGAGATCAAGACCTGAGCTGAAACCCAAGAGTCGGAAGCTTAACTGACTGAGCCACCCAGGTGCCCCATGTCTTAACCTCCTGAATGAAGCCCAGGCATGAGGAGTTTGACAAAGCTCCCTAGAGGATTCTAATGGACAGCCGACACTGGGAAAGACTGTGCATGCTTTAATTCAATCAGCAGCAGAAGAGTACTGTCAGAGAACTTTAAAACCTAACTCACTATAAAACTTAAAATATGAATTTCATTCTTACAAGGTTCTTAATTGTTTGAGTCTGTGACTGTAAAATACAGCAGAATGCAAGTTCTATTACAAATCCATGTTTTATGTATTCTCCCTGCATACCCGTTTCCTCCTGTTGATATAGTAACAATCATCCTCAAGCTTCTTTTTCAGAACTTCAGGGATTTCTATAGTTATTGTTCTTTCTTCCATTTCCCTTCTTGTGTGCAGCTCTGGTTCTTCCTTCTGCAATATCACAATTTCACTTTCAACTAGTCGTCACAGTAACAGAGTCTATATCCAAAGGAAGACTACCACAGAGAGCCCACTATGAAACAAACCCCATTAATCCTCAACATTCATACCAGAATGCCACATGTCCTAGAGAAACGTACATTAAAGGCCAAAAGTTAATGTGTTTTAGGGCACTAACCATGTTGCCAATGCTAATTTCCTTTTCTCCCTTTTAAGTTTGCCAGTGAGATTTCTGTTAACTTTGAAGGCAGGCAGAAGATGCCAAACTCTGATACACAACATTTAAAAACTAATCACGACTAAAAAAAACAAAGTTCATGGCCGCAATGGAAAGAAAGAATTAACTATGATTTATGAAAACATTTTACAGGTAAAAACAGCTACCAAGAGGTTCATACAGTGACTATAAATATAAATAAGGGTTATTTTCCCTTAAAGATCAAGTACAGCTTTACAGTATCTGGTTAAAACAATGCATTTTTACAAAATGATATGCAACTGAAGAATTTTATCACATATTTTTACCACTAAATATATACCAAAAACAGCATTTTTACAATAGAAACTTTATACCACTTCTGTCTTTTCTTCAATATCACTTTCTTCACTTATTTCTTCATCTTTTTCTTCACTACTGTCAGCAGAGGAACTGCTTATTGCTAGAAAAACAAAAACTATCAGGCAAAATGGCACCATATACTTCCCTAACCTTTACAGTTATAATTCTTTTTTAAAAAGATTTTATTTATTTATTTGACAGAGAGAGACACAGCGAGAGAGGGAGCACAAGCAGGGGGAGTGGGAGAGGAAGAAGCAGGCTTCTCGCCAACAGGGAGCCCAATGCGGGGCTCAATTACAGGACTCTGGGATCATGACCTGAGCCAAAAGCAGATGCTTAACGACTGAGCCACCCAGTGCCCCTACAATTATAGTTCTTTAAGGTGAAGCGTGTGTCCTACTATTGGCAATAATTAACTGTAGTCCTGCACATATTTTAAATGCCGAACATAAATACTGTACCTTTCAAAATAGAAATTTATTTTGAGAAATATAACACCAATTTCAATGAGGGCAAAACCCACCCAAGTTAATGATCTGAAAGTGTTTAGTCACCTAGGATTCTATGGTTCTCTGTTGCATTCATAACTGGGGACAAGGCTCAGGAAGTGCCAAGAAGAAAACATGAGGGGTTAGTACAAATAAAGACACTGGCTGAAAAGGCAGCAGTCATGAGCGAGACTGATGAAGTATTATGGACTAACTGACCTCTACTTTAATTGTTAAGAACAAAAGGGGCACATGTTATATGTGGTGAGCTTAAAATGTTTCCTTGTCTGTAACTGCAACGACTCCTACCCCTCGATCCTACGGTATGAAAGGACTAGGTAAAAGTTCTTTTAGCCAGAGAAAATGAAGTCAAACCACTCACAGTTTTCATCATTTTCATCTTTTTCTTCAACAGGGAGGCTTTTTAAGACAGAGTCAACACCGGGCAACCTGCAGCGCTTCTTCTTTCTTCCTGTGCTTCTCCTGAAAGAAAATACACACAACTGAAATAAAGTTGATGCTGACTTGATACGGGTATTGAAGTACAAACAAGATATAACAACAATTCTTAAGAACCTAAAAACCACTAAATCCCAGAACATAAATGTTAATCTCCACTGCAGAAGAACCTCTATGAAAACCCAGAATTTAGAATATAAGAGCAATTCTTCACGAACACACTTTAAATATATAAAGTTACTAATAAGCCATGTTTGTCATATTTTTACTTTAATATTTTAAAGGTTCTAAACACGAAGAGAAAACACAATGAATAACAATTATGTCATGATATTTGCGTTCTTACAGGCGAGCTACAGCTTTTCTTGCCAATTTACGCTGTAATCTCCGATTTTCATCGGTGTCACGAAGGACATGATCTTCAGCTGCCCATCTATCCCAGCTAATCAAACAAAAAAAGGAAAAGCATGTAAAATTCAGTATTTTAGGTTGATATGAAACAAATGCTAAAAGCATCTCACAGAAGCAGAAGTGTCCCAGAAGTACTTATGTTTTAGAAAACTATTTAAACATTTTAAAATCACAAAAAAGGTGCAAATAAATTGAAAAAGAAACTCATGCAGACACAGAAAGAACTAGGGTTTCCAGAATTACCCACAGAGAATCCAAATATAATTGACTTAAAAGTAATCATTCTTCAGAATAGGCAAGGTTTGATAAAAAACCAGAAACAGGAAGTGAAGCTTTTCTACAAGTGTTTCTAAAACTTAAATAATTTTGCAATGTTCTTGTGCTGCAAAGATGATCAATTTTCAATCCCGTTTAACAAGTACACTCACCTTCTGTTCCAACCATTAAAATGGATCAGATATTCTGGGATCTTTCTGCCTTTTTCGTCTTTCCCAACAATAACATCGACAATCTGAAACCAGGAAATATTGTCCGCAAATGACAGAACATAGAGAATATTGGAAGCTAGATCAGGAAAACTAGATCGCAGATCTCTTTTTTAAAGAAAAGAAAGCGTTCTCTCCTTTTTTAGACTGAAAGCTGGGTTGAAACATTTTTCCTTTCAATTCCATTTTTTTCCCTGAGTGGATGCCTCAAAATAGGAAACATCCCTCCAAGCAGCCCGCAATTGGTCTCAGATATTGAGACTGGGTTCAGCTTCTTGAAGCCCATTGGCCGACCGATTTGTCACTAACGGGAGAGTCCAGGCCAGACAAGAGCGCTGAGGCCCTAAGATATCTGGGAGTTGTAGTATCCCCAGCTTAGCCGCGTCCAAGGTCGGGACCTTTGGCAAATTATGCCATCCCTCCGAGGTGTCCCTAGAGGGAACAACTGGGGCAAGTAATGGGGCGTGTCACCGCTACGGAGGCTCAAGGCGGGGCGGGAGCTGGGATACCAAGCAGCGGGAGGCTTCGGGGGCGGAGCCTGAGAACACAACTCGCAAAAGCGAGAGGCCTCGGGAAGTCCCCTTAAGGCCAGAGTCGCCCTGAAGCACCTGGGACACGTAGCCAGCCCCCAAACCCGGACTCCGGTGCCCACTCCCACTCGTCATCCAGGCCCCATGAGCTGCAGTTGTGGCTCAGTGCCCGCCCCCCCCCCCCGTCCCCGAAACTTAGATGGACAGGCACAGGGCGCGACTAGGGGACTGAAAACCGAAATGCTGTAAGACCCCGAGGGGACGAAAGCACCGGGTCAACACTGCCCTCGGGTGGGGAGTCGCGGCCTACGGGAGGGACGGGCCCAGACACGATTGGTGCTCCAGAGCAATGACGTCGTGAATCGACGGCCAGTGCTATGGCGTTACGGTTTAAGACCTGGCTCGGTCAGTCAGGGCGTCGCACGGCAGCCCAGGCAACGATGGGCCGCGCAGAATGGTGAAAGATTTAACAAGAAGCTGAAGGCCGCCGGCAAGCGACCTCCCCGACGGTAGCCCTCGCTGGCGTCGCGTGCGTAAACCGGCGTCGCGGCCCCAGCATCGCGACACTGCACGCGCGAGGTTTCCGATGGCGCGTGCGCAGCCCAGTGCCGGGCGGAAGCGGAAGCACCCGGGCCCCGACTCCCCAGCGCCGCGCCCCGAGAGCGCCCCCTGCTGCACGCACGGCGCCTCGCAAGCCGAGGAGCCGCGGGCATGGAGCGCCGGGCCCCGCCACTTCCCCTGCTCCGCGCCACCGTCTGCACCCGCATCCGCATCCGCCACCCGTCCCGGGGTCCCCGGCCCGCGCCTCCTCCCTGTCCCTCCGCGGCGGCACCTTGGCATCGTACAGCACTCGCGCCTTGGTGGGGTCAGGCTCGAAGCACAGCACTTTCTCCCCTGAGTGGAATTTAAATTTCATGCCCTCGCTCGCGCTCATTTGCTCATCGTGGCGGAGGGCGAGGCTCCGGGGCGGACGGACCGCGCGCGGTGGGGGAGGGGGGTGGGGGCGGGGAGGTGGCGCGCAGCGGCGGGGGTGGGGGGAGGGAGCGGGGAATGGCGGAGGCTGCGGCCGCTCCGCCCTCAGTCCCGCCTCGGCCCGCCCCGCGCGGTGGCCAGACCTGGGAGCCGCGGGGCGGGCGCGCTCCCGCCGGGGCGCGTCTCCGCGGGGCCTGCTGGGCTCCGCAAAGACAGACAGGGAATGCTGCCGGTGGCCGCGGTCTTCCGGCAGGACGGCCCCTCCCGCGATCGTGGGAAAGGTGGCCGGCGCGGGCTGGGCCCGCGGGGTCATCGGGCCGGGCGCGCGCTCTCCGGCCCGGGCTGGGAGGCACCCAGGAGAGGGTCTGTCTGCGGGTGGGCAGTGGCGGCGGGGAGGCCAGCCGCCGGCCGCCCTCCAGCAACCACCGGCCGCGCCGCGTGGGCCATCTTAGCAGAGCTGCGCGCCGCCGAGGGTGGCTCCGCGAGGAGGACATCCAGCTGAAGTCGGGTCTAGGTGGGCGAAGGGTGGTGGGGGAGTGAAGAAAGCCCTGGGGCATACCTGGGCCGGGACAAGCAGGTGACAGGCCTGGAGCCATCCAGTGACGGGCGGGTGAGCCTTGGGAGTGAGGCTGTGAGGTCCTTAACCAAGTCGTTAACATCTTAAGTCTTAGCATGGTTTTCAGTCCCCCGCACTCAGGAGTTGCTCTGTCAAGGTCTGCAATATGTTGAAAATTCCCCCAAGGGGGAAAGTACTGTGAAGCTGGTACCAGGAGGTACCTGCACCAACGAGGTGCTCAGGAGATCTTGATGAACAAATGACAAGTGCTGGGAGACCAAGGCCAAACCTCCAGAGACAGGAAAGAAGGTGCCGAATTTTTTGCTTTGTTTTGAGGGATGGAAAGCGTTTGGGTAGTGTAGTGACTGGATTAAGATCGGCCTAGAGACCACCTTGGCGGCTCTGATGGCGTGCTCTATTCTTGCAGCCAGAAATTTGCACTTGCGCTCCCTTTCACTGGGTTTCTTGCTATACATCCTTCACATTTCAGCTTGGACATTGCCAGGAGAAAAACCCTCAGGCTTACGCACCTGAATCACATACCCCTCCAGTATTCCCTCCTAGCCTTCTACCGCCCTGTTTCTTACATTTGCGGTATGCTGCAGTAGAATGTGCTGTTCGTTTCCAAAGTGCTCCCTGTAAGATGCTCCATTCCTTGAAGTTGGGAGGGCAGAGCTGCGGGGAATCTCATCCAGTTCACGGCATATTCCTGGCACACAATAAATGTTTGGTGAATGAATGAACAGATAACAGATTTATGAAATAGAATCCCCCAAACTCAGTGACCAGTTGGACAGGGGAAAGGGCAGGAGAAATCTTGAGAGATGTCCAGAGTTTCTGGCATAATGAGTTGGGTGAGCAATAGATCCATTGGGCAAAGTAAGGGCCATGAGAGGGACAGGTTGGGGGAAGATGGACAGATAGTGAGCTGTGTCTAATAATAATACAGTGGTGAAACTGGAACTGGAGCTGTGATCCTTCTGCAGGTTGTGGCTTAACAGGAAAGAGCTGTTGATGGTGATGTTCCCCATAAATAGCAGGGGGAGCTCTAAGGCACAAGGAATTGCCTGTCATGGCTAAACCACATCAGAATATTAGCATTTTTATTTTTCTTGTTGGAGAATGGAGATTTCCTTTCCAGACTCTAACCTTGCAGGGCAAGACTTTAGATGCTTTCTTTTGTTTCTCTCCATTTCCACCCCTTCTTATGTCCTTGAGCCACACCTTTTCCTCTGTTGCCCCTGAACAGTCCAAGAATGCCAAAGCCTTCAGTGACAGTACCCCTTGCTGGCCTCCTCTGGATTGGGAACCACTAGAGAGGCCTCCATCTTTAATGTGGGCCGAGCATCCTTCTCCCTCTTATGTGCAAAGGTAGAGAACATAGAGGGCTCTGTGATCCAGTGCCACACTTGTCACTTCTCGTTTGTGACCCTGGACAAGTGATTAGTCTCTCTGTGATGCAGTTTTCTCACATTTAAAGATAATAGTGGCTCCTACCTCCTCAGGTTGTTTTAGGAATAAATCTACTCAGTGTACATGTGTTTGTGTAGTGCCTGGCACATAATAAGTGGTGGGTACATGCTTGCCATTAATATTAGGCATTCCTTGGTCATTTCTCCTTGACCTCATTCATTCACTGAAAAAAAAAAAAATATATATATATATATATATGTTATCTCTGTGCCCAACGTGGGGGCTTGAACTCACAACCCTGAGATCAGGAGTCACCTGCTCTACCCACTAGGCCAGCCAGGCACCCTGTTCTCTATTGAGCCTCCAGTGTTCTGGATGCTAGACACACAAGCTAGAACAGAATACAGGTATTACCCTTGGCCTTAAAGAAGATACGTTTCAGGAGGGCCCCAGCAGTGAGCATCATGCATGCTGTCTGAGGGAACAGACAGGTGCTTACATCTCCCCAGGAGGAGGGAGAGTGTCAGAAAAGGCTACAGATGGGACGCCTGGGTGGCTCAGTTGGTTAAGCCGCTGCCTTCGGCTTGGGTCATGATCCCAGCGTCCTGGGATCGAGTCCCACATCGGGCTCCTTGCTCAGCAGGGAGCCTGCTTCTCCCTCTACCTCTGTCTGACTGTGCACGTGCTCGCTCTCTCTCTCTCTCTGACAAATAAATAAATTAATTAAAAAATCTTAAAAAAAAAAGAAAAGGCTCCAGAGAGGAAGTCTCTCCTGTTAAATAATAAACTGAAGCATATTAAACATCTTTAAGAATGTGAGCAGAAATCAACTGTAGTCAAGTAAACGCCAACGGGAAGTGCTGAGGAGTACTTACTTCAGGGTCAGGAGCCCAGAGACGGATTTTTTTTTTTTTTTTTTTTTTTTTTAGAGAAAAGGCAGAAATAAAGAGGTTCTTGATAGGCTCTCGTGTAAAGACTGGTTGGCTGTTTGTGACTGGTTACCCTTAGTGTTTTATGTCATGACCTTGAGGCATTTACAGGCTTAGGTTTTAGGCTGCCAAAGCATTAGAGCCACCTCAGTCTAATAGCCTCCTTGTTGGATTAATTTAACGATTCCCCCCTTTCGGTCCTCTTCTACATGAGAGAATGACCAAAACGTTGGTATGAGTGCCACTCTGAGTCACCGTGAGAGTTACGTTGCAGCCATCTCACCGTGAACCTCATAGGTGATGACGTCAGACCCGTGGAAGAAATGTTTCTGCTGTTCATCTTGTCCGTCTTGTTTCTGTTTCTCCAACCCAGTGGGACCATCTGATGTGCTGCTGATGGCTGTGAACATGCACTTAAGACTTCCGAGTGAACATACTGTACGAGGGGAATTACAATGACAACTATGAGGAGGATAATATGGAGAGACTTAGCCAGGGCTCCCATGAGCCAAGCCAATGGGTCTCAAATAAGTCAAAGAGGGGACATCAGCCTGTTTTAGCCAAGCGGCTGGTTTGTTAATTTACTGTATTTGCTGTGAGACCAGAGTGTTGGTCCGGGTGCTGCAGGAAGTATTTGCTGTGGCGCCGGCTCCTCCTTGTTCAGCCCATAAGTCACCTAAAGCAGTTCTCTTATCTGAAACCATCTTAGCAAGAACGTCTGGAGACTTAATTGTGTAGCTATGGCCTGAGCAGTAGTTCAGCAATAGTTGCCCTGGTGAAGGAACGTTATTTTCCTGTGCGTTACCAGAGCGAAGAGGCAAGTAGTGGAAAGGCAGAAGGAATAAAGAAGAAGAAGGAGAAGAAGAAGGAATGAAGGTTCAGATTGGAGATCTTGATCGATGACCCTGGGGGAGCTGTCCACCTCAGGATGCCATCTGGTTCTGAGGAGGAACCTCCCTAGTCAACTTTAATTTTAGATCTCTAGCTGGCATGCAGTTCCAAGAATCTGGAGGAGCCCTTTTTCATGGGGAGAAGTGGACCCAAGTTCAAGTCCCTGAAGTTGGTGGTCTTGGCAGTGAGAAGGACCGGTTATGGTTTCTTCCAGGGAGGTTCAAGGGCAGCCTTTGTTCTTGGTGATTCCAAGTCAGGTGGGAGAAAATTAGAAACGTTAACCTGGAGAGTTGTAGCCAGACACTTGAGGAAACTAGAATTCAGGATCCAGTTCAGGTAATAGATACACAGTAGTTTCCTTCTTCCTTTCTTTTTTAGTATCCATTTTTTATTTACATTGTAGTTAGTTAACATACAGTGTAATATTGGTTTCAGGAGTATACAGTAGTTTCCTTTCACCCTTATTATTTCTAAGTAGGTTTTTTTTTACGTTTTATTTATTCAGGGAATCTCTACACCCACTGTGGGGCTTGAACTGATGACCCTGAGATCAGAGTCACATGTTTCTCTGACTGAGACAGCCAGGCCCCCCTCCTAAGTAGTTTTAATTACATATGTTGATTAAAATTCTTAACCCAGAGAGTCCTTTATTTCTAGTGAAAACTGAGAATTAAGCAACATTGACTGTTAGTTACACTAACATTCTGTGGATTGGGAAATTTATAAATATATTTCACAAGTTCTAGAAGTATATTCTTCCTCAGTAAAATTTTTGATGTGTTACAAAAGATCTCTACTAATATATCCAAATATCTTTGGCTCCTCTGTAAAAGAAAGCCAAAAGTGGACAAAACTGTGTTCGGTAATTAATGTTTTAGTTATTTTATCCTATTTGGAATGATTGAGATATTCAGTGAATAGCCATCATTTAATTTATCTCAGTATAACTAGGGTTTCAAGTTCTCAAAATTTGGGAAACTGTATTTATAGACATACCATAGAGAATATTTATTATTGAAAATATATAAACTTTTACTGATACTTATTTACTTGTTCTTAACACTTATGTTTGGATTACTCATGAAAATTTCATGAGACATTAAACAGCTAACTGTTCTTGCTGATATATCCTATAACAGACAGCATATGTTAGCTTATTTGACTTTTAGTAAACCTAGGTAAATTCAAGTATTTTGTTTTAATGCCAGTAATTCTAAAGACATGCCTGTTTTAATTAAACCGACACATTTAAACTAGCTTTTATTTTTTTTTAAAGATTTTATTTATTTATTTGAGAGAGAGGCAGTGGGAGAGGAGAAAGAGGAAGAAGCAGACTCCCCGTGGAGCTGGGAGCCGGATGCGGGACTCGATCCGGGGACTCCGGGATCATGACCTGAGCTGAAAGCAGTTGTCCAACCAACTGAGCCACCCAGGCGTCCCTAAACTAGCTTTTATTTACTTAAGATTATCCTACATGATGTGAACTTGAAAAACATTTGGGTTAGTTTCTATTTCCGAGAGTTTGTTTAATTTATATGAATACTTGTTTGTCTTTAAGCCTATGAAGTAGAAGTTTTTACAAATTAATTTTGGAAATATCATCTGGAGGTAGAAAAATACCACACATATATAACAGACAGACACACATACAAGACACAGAGACCTTACAGCTTTCCATGTTAAAATTTTAGCCATAGGACAGGCATGATAATGCAAAATTCATTAGTTTAAAAAAGAATGGTTGTATCTAAATTGTGTTTCCGGCAGAGTAAGTTAGGGTTACCTGCTCAGATGGCTAAAGCTTTTACTAAAATTTGTGGAAAAAAACTTTTTAAGATTTTTCGTTTAGCCTAATTTCCAAATAACTTCTTTTTGTTTTTCTTATAAGAATTATCTTCCTGAAGTTTGCACTTCAAGAGATGCCTCTGGGTACCTAGAGAAAGCCAGATAGAACATTTGCATCTCAAAGCCACAGAGAAAGGCTGTTTCTCCAAGAAGAGCTTTTGTTTCCAAAATCCAGATCTTTTACAGTATCTGTGAGCCTTTTGGGATGAATAGCGCAGAGTTTTGGATTGGTAAAAAGGATAGGTGGGCTTTGAATTGTTATCAGAGCTGCATTTCCATTCTTGAAAAGACTCAATTGTAAGTTAAGTATGATTTTTAATTCCTCAAAGAATTGGGTTGCAGTCTGAACGATTTCTAGCCACTGACCTAGCCATCCAACTACATTATCCTCCATTTGCTTCTTTGTATGAGGGAGAAGATCTGCAATTAAGATGGTTATCAAAAGATTTATATGTTCTAGATTTAGACCTGGGTTCCTTTAATTTTTTTAAAATTTAAATTCAAGCTATTTAACATATAGTGTAATATTGTTTTCTGGAGTAGAATTTAGTGATTCATCACTTACATGTAACACCCAGTGCTCATCCCAACCGGTGCCTGCCTTAATGTCCATCATCCATTTAATGCATGTCCTTATCCTCTTTCCTTCCAGCAACCCCAGTTAGTTCTCCATAGTTAAGAGTCTCTTATGGTCTGCCTCCTAGAGCTGGGTTTCTTTAGAACATTTTATTTTATTTTAAAGATTTACTTTAGAGAGAGAGTGAGGGGGAAGGGGGGAGGGGCAAAGGGAGAGGGAGACAGACTCTCAAGCAGACTCTGCCCTGAACACAGAGACCATCCGGGGCTGGATCTTATGACCGTGAGATCAGAACCTGAGCCAAAACAAGAGCTGGGATACTTAACCAACTGTGCTACCCAGGTTCCCTGTCTTTAGAACATTTTAGTAAATCCTTCCACAGTGGCTTCAGAATGCTTTTCTTTCATTTTAGCTTAAGGGAGAAGTCCTTTAAAAAAAAAGTTTTTATCAGGCTTTCAATATCAGGTTCCAATTTGGCCAATTATGACCATAGTGATGCTTTAAAAACTCCTTTTTGAGGGGCGCTTGGGTGGCTCAGTGGGTTAGAGCCTCTGCCTTTGGCTTGGGTCATGATCCCGGGGTCCTGGGATCGAGCCCCACATCGGGTTCTCTGCTCATCAGGGAACCTGCTTCCCCCTCTCCCTCTGTCTGCCTCTCTGCCTACTTGTGATCTCTGTCTGTCAAATAAATAAAAAACAAAAAACAGGGACGCCTGGGTGGCTCAGTTGGTTGGACGACTGCCTTCAGCTCAGGTCATGATCCCGGAGACCCGGGATCGAGTCCCGCATCAGGCTCCCAGCTCCACGGGGAGTCTGCTTCTCCCTCTGACCTCCTCGCTCATGCTCTCTCACTGCCTCTCTCTCAAATAAATAAATAAAATCTTTAAAAAAATAACAACAAAAAAACCCCAATAACAACAACAAAAACACCTCCTTTTTGAGTATCTTGTCAGGTTTCAGCTGACACAAACAGTAAATATTCCTGGTAGTATTCAACAATCCCATAGAGCCAAGAGGGTTTCTCAAGAGGTGCAAAAGTGACTACCTTCCCAATATCCAGAGCTACTCCCTAAGATCACCAATAGAAAGAAGACTTGGACATTCCCCTGAGAGCTGGAATTACTGGGTAATTTTTCTTCCCCAACAGTTTCTGGTGGCCAGGTTAAGACCTGCTGGGACCGGATTCCCCACTGCACTCAATCTGGAGTGTGAAAGCATCTTGAGAAAGATGCCTTTGTAGAGACTAGCAAAGGGTAACAATTCTTGTCAAATACTATCAGGTCCCACAGTTGGTAGGACTCTAGCCGCAAATGGAATGCAACCCACATTTCTGCCCGGGCTTATCTAGCCATGAATGGGGGCGCAACACACATTTCTGTTTAGCTATCTTTTTGGGGGTCCCCTGGTCTGATGGTTGCCAAGCCAAGTTCTCAGGATGCAAAATGAGACAAAAAAGAAGGCTATCGCTGTCCTTAGGAGAGAAAGGACAGTTAACCTTTTTTTTTTTCCCCCTCCCCCGCCAGTCCGAATTTGGAAAGGAAGGGAAAATGTGAAATTTACCTTCTCTCCACCAGGCCACAGAGGTCTGGGAGGGCTGACTTTGGTAAGACTTGTTACCCTTTGCTGGCCTCTGCCAGTTTTCCCAGGATGCCTTATGCCTGCTCCAGAGTGAGCCGGGGTGTCCCATGTCCCAGCCGGTCTTATCCTGGCCCCCAGAAACTGTACAGGAGGAAAAATAATTTTCTTTCCACCCTTTGTAGTCAGCAGACACTAAGTGACTGAGGGCCGAGACCCCTCTTTCTCTGGGGCACCTCGTAAATGGATAAGGTTACCTAAGATGGTTAAAGGTTCCCCACCGTGGCCATACTCGATTAATACTTGCGCAGCCTTAAGACAAAATTGTATTCACCTGAGGCCTCACGCAGGCCCGGGTCCGCTTTGTAAGTCGGCCCCGGGCCAGCCGCGGACCAGTTTCTAAGGCGGAACGGTCCCGGACCCGGTCCGGTTTTTAAGTCGGACACAGCCCCCCAGTCCGGCTGCTTTCGGGACCCTGTCGGGAGAAAGAAATGCTCAAGTGACGTGGGGAAGCTCGGAACGCAGAGAGCGGCCGGGAAGGCTGCGGAGCGAGAAGGCAGGATCTGAGAGGGATTCGCCCGCCACCCCCCCACACTGGGAGAAAGCAGCGAGCTCCAGGGGCTCCGCAGGTACTCGGGCTTGTGGCTCGGGGCTCCTGGGGGCTGTTGGGGTCTCCTCCGGTTCCCTGTTTTGAGATGAGAACCGTTAAACGCTAAGCTGGGGCACATTACAAATGTTAAGTTTCTTTGAGCGGAAATCAGTTTAAACGTGGAAGCACTGACCGGAAGTGGGTGGGCGGGCTCCGCCTACAGGCGCTCAGGCCCGCGGTTTCCGGCAGAAAAGGCGGACGCGGAGTAAGGGAATGATTGTCTCTCACTTCAGGTCTCCTTGGTTCTTTGTGTTGGTTACTGTTAGTGTGTCGATTACATAACCTTGAGGCATTTACAGGCAGATTTTGGTTGGCTTATGTAGGCCGCCATGACATTATAACCAACTCTGTCTAAAAGGCTTTTATGTTTAACAACCGGGAGCTAAGGTTTATAAGGTATTTTCTTCGTTTTCCAGTTTTTGTGGGGGTTACGAATTAACCCCTACACAGCTTTTAAGTTTGTCATTATAGATCACCTAGTGGGTGGCCGGCCTTCAGAGACCCCTTCTGTCCGCTATAGCAAGGTGTGTCTACACCGCGGATGTAGTTAGGTGCTCACCTCCGGCCTTAGCTGTTGCTTGCCCCACGGCTGCTGGCAGAGCCCCAAAGCCCATGCGGGGGTGAAACTTGATTAGGCTAATGCAGTAGGGCTAGCTTCTAAGTATACTCTTGCAACAGCTGGGGAACTTTTAAAACCTACTGTTGCTGAGAATTGGAATTTTGTTTCTGTAGCTCTGAGGATTGATTCCTCTGTGTGGGTAACATTGGGAACCTTTCCTCTTGCGGTGATTGGTTTCAGCATGGCCACGTGATACACTCCTTTCATAGTGAGGGAAACTTCTGCCTGTGTGTTGGGGTGGGGTGGGGAGTGCTTCTGGCAAAGAAGATTCTGCTACCCCAAGAAGAGATCATAAACTTTTCCTTCTTCACTGGGCTTTATCCTCTGCGTGGAAATGTGGCAAGTGCTGCAACCATCCCTGATACTCTGACAATAACGGCAAAGAGCTGGGGGGGGAGGGGTGGGCTCGCCCACCTGGGTCCTGGATACTTTATTCCGCCTCTGACTCACTGGATTAACCAACCCTGCCGCCTAACTCCAATCTTCTTGCTATGCGGTCTGATAAAGCCTGGTGCAGCCCAAACTGTCCTGGTCACACCTCTTCTATATTTGTAGCCAGTTCTTGGCACCAGCACGATTTATACTGCTACTTTTGGTGATATTGGTGAGATGGACCTCCCACAGTGAGAATGCATTTTGCATTTTTACCTGGACAAGAAGGCATAAATGCTTGTACATTTGGAATAGTCCTTTACATGTATTCAAGATTAAATAGGCTTTGGGGATGAACAGTAAACCTGATGGCCATTTATGATACGGTTTCAATTAGAAGCTCTGTGTTACAAACGAACCTTAAGTGAATTTCTGGAACAATCCATTTATAAATTAGGAACAGCTAGACACTTAGAAAAAACTTTAGTCTTGAGTAATATGCAGACCCTGCATTCTACGTATGTAGTTTATGGTTAATGAAAATTCTGATACAAAGTTGTAGTTACCCTTTTACAGAAGTTGCCGTGCTTTCTTTTTTTTAAGATCTTATTTTTAAAATAATCTCTACACCCAACGTGGGACTCAAACCCACCACCCTGAGATCAGGAGACACGCACTCTTCTCACTAAGCCAGCCAGGAGCCCCCCCCCCCCCAAGTTGCAGTGCTTCTTATTCCTTAATCTGTGTTAGTGTTTCTTAAGTGGGGATGACTTTTGCTTTCTGGTTCCTACCTCTACTTTTCAAATGATAAACAGATAAAGTTGAAGGTGAAAGGAAGCTTCCTACATTTTAGTTCCATAACGAAGAAAGGGTTCTGGAACAATACCAGCGATAGTCTCCAGCTGAAGACCATCAGGGACACACTCGTTCAGCTTGAGTGGAACAAGGTGGGTTTATTGCAAGCTGCAGCTGGGGAGAAGTCCCTTGGGAAGCTGCGGGGCCTCTCAGTGAGGGGGTTAGAAAGGACTTATTAGTGAACTAGACTTGTGTTAGGTTATTTGGGAAGGAGGTAAGGAACTGGGGGCTTTGGATTGGATGCTGCTAAGAGGGGATTTTTTATGATTGGGTAGCTGAGTACTTCTTGCCAAGGAGGACACTAGAATGAGACAAAGAAGCAGCAGTCATTTGCTGGGAGGACTATTTAATATTTTGTGGTTTGGACAGTATTCGTGTTTTATCTGTGTTCAGGCGGGTTTATAGAGTGGGTCACTTGGTGACCACAGTCTCTAAAATGTGCTTGTCTGATAATCTGTGACATTGTTTATGGTCACTAGGAGAATAGCAAGGACCAGCTATGAAGGCCTGGCCAGCTTCTGGATGTCAGAGCCTGCGTTTTTCCTGCCTTTTCCCCTCTCAATAGTTAAGATTTATTGTTTGTGTTGTGCTAGGCACTGTGCTAAGTACCTTACATATTCAAATTGAGCCATCCCCCCCCTTATGAGGTGGCATTATGATTGTCCTTATTTAATCCATGTAGGAATGGGCACCTGCAGTGCTAACCAGTTTGTCCAAGGTTGGGTGTAAGTTCAGACTGGTGCCAGAGACCACCATGTCTTAACTGCTCCTCTCTACGAAACCATAAGGCTGTGCCTGGGCATTAAGACTCAAGTTAGGGCCACTTTATAAATAGCAAAGGTATTAATGTGTGTGGTGCCTAGCTGGAACTAGAAGCCAAGCACAAATCGGAAACCTATACTATGAAGCCCTTTGAAATTATGTTGTAGAAAGATACTTACTGACATGCAAAAACTGTTAATGATACAGGAACAACCAAAAGCGTTAGAAAACGGAATCTGGTTTTCTGCTCACCTGAGGAACTTTTTAAACCTGAAGTTTAGACCCACTGAGACAAAATACTGAGGGTGGGGCTCCGGCATCTGTATTTCCTGGCATTTGAACTCTTCTCGCACAGGCTAAATGTAGCGTTTTGAGGGGTAAGCTGAGGCTTACTGGTCAGACTTTCCTGTTGTATGATCAAAAACATTGATAGTTCTCAGGAATTCAGACTTGTGGGATGTGGCTATTGAACACTCTTTCTGGACATTTTACTTAGCGAGGGTTGGCTGGTGCTCTTGAAGAACCAAATAATAACAGCAACTCTTTATGAAGTTACATGGCTCCACGCCAGCATTTTCATTCATCTTTTTATTTATTGCCACAAACAATCCTCTGGTGTAACTATTATTACCTCCACTTAAAGCAAGAAAACTAAGACACAGGGACAGTGAGGAACTTGTCCAAGGAGGCATGTCAATAATCGTGTCACTCTGAGTCCAGTTCCCATGTCCTGCTACTTTCTCAGTTTACTTGTTAACATCCTAGCAAGTTTTACAAGCTTTGAAAAAGGCATGAAAAGTCTAAAGAGGTTTCGAATGTCTGTCTACTACTATGTAATCTTTGCTTTCTGCACCTGTGATATATCAAATTAGCGCTAGCGCAGGGAATCTCATTTGCATGACAAAAGGACACTGAGCTTACAGTCATAGAATCATTTCAGTCTTCATGATACTGAGTCAGATCAGCTACAATAACCAGACTAAAAGTCTCCTTAGAATTGGAATTCCAGAGATACTTACAGAAAGAGTTTTATACAAGGCCCAAAATATCAAATCAGTTTTTTAGAAAATTTTACTTCCATAATAGAGTCCAAATGCCAAGGCCTCTGGAATATTAATGCCTAAAGTTTGGTGCAGTAATTTTAAAGGGAGCACTGAATGTCTTATTCATGCCAGATTTGCTTTACTTAAGACTCAGATGACATTTCTAAGCAAACTGACTACATTCTTGGCTAATTTTACATGCAAATGACTTTGTATTTTGAATAATAAAACTACTTTAATTTTATATTTTGAATTATTGGTGAATCTTGACTGAGGAACAAATTCACATAAACTGTACATTTTGCTGTTAAACATTCTGAAATGGATTAGTTTCTTGATGATTTAAGCATTCACATTTCAGTTAATGAATCTTGCAAACAGTGTTGTTTGGTTTTATCATGTTTGAAAAATGGCCTTTTGGTCCCTATAATTAATTTTTTGTTTTTAAAGAAGGACTGATAAAGAGAACTGAGCTACAGTAAATGTTTATTATTAGCTTTCAGTTCTCCCAGGAATCATGGCTAGAGGTATACTTCCTTCCTCTTTACTTAAATCTGTCATTAATGTTTATGTCATGATGATGTTGATTTTTAAAAAACAGAAGCTCGTGAAAAGAATACCATGAGTATGTGATCAATGGATCATGAAAAAGATTAGCTCAATCACCAAATTAAAAGTTACTGGTTTAGAGTTTTCTTTCTTTTTTTAAAAAAGATTTTATTTATTTGACATGGATCACAAGCAGGCAGAGAGGCAGGTGGAAAGAGAGGAAAGGAAGCAGGCTCCCCGCTGAGCAGAGAGCCCGATTCAGGGCTCGATCCCGGGACTCTGGGATCATGACCTAGCCGAAGGCAGAGGCTTTAACCTACTGAGCTACCCAGGCACCCCTAGATTTTTCTTATACTTGTATTGCATGTAGTAAAATCTAGACTAAAGATGGCGAATTTGAGGGACACCTGGGTGGCTCAGTTAGTTAAGCGTCTGCCTTCTGCTTAGGTGGTTCTGGGATCAAGTCCTGCATCAGGATCCTTGCTCAGTGGGGGGCCTGCTTTCCCTCTGCCTGCAGCTCCCCCTGCTTGTGCTTTCTCTCTCTCTTTCTGTCTTTGACCAATAAATCTTAAAAAAGTAAAGATGGCAAATTTGATTCAAAAGTAACTAAAAATGATTTTTATGTCCTAATTTTTTGGAGATTAACATTTACTACAAATATAATATTTTAGGGATGTTCAGCGACATACAGGCTTCTGTCCCCAGTCTTATTCTGTCTACATACGCAATACTCCCCAATGAGAATTAGCACTCACAAGGATGATTCTGAGGCATTGTCACAGGTTTTTTTCATGCCATCCAAAATATAAGATTTTGGGCATCGCCATTGTATGGTAATGATTTTATTTGGTAGACCTCAGAAAAATCTGCCATGTTCTTTATTGTGATAGTAGATCTCTCCCTCTGGCCCAGACCTGACCCAATGAAATATCTCCTCTCTCCACCAAACAGGATTATTCCTTGTTCTTGTTACTTGGACATGGAGTAAAAACAACTTGAGAGGAAGCAGACAAACTCTGACTGGGGTGACATCTTTCCCACCCCACAGAGAGGATGATGTATAATAACAATGTATGAAACTAACTCATAAAGAGAAACAGAAACAAGTTGAAATCCTAGTAGGTAAGGTGTGTTGGTGGAGGTCTTCCCTGATTTCTCAGATTCTGCACCTTTTTTTTAGATTCAGTAAGCTACCTAAGCTATCAAAGGCAACACGTTTTTTCTTAAGCTGCTTTCAGATGGGCTTTTGTCACTTGCAACCAAGAGTCCTAAAGAATATTGTAGTCAACATACTGAGTGCCTGCTCATATGGCCACTATTTTCTATGTAGCAAAAGCAGGAAAGTAAGCCAAGTTATTTTAGACACACTTTAAAAAATCTGTTTATTTTTGAGAGAGAGTGTGGGTATGGGGAAGGGAGGGAGAGAGGGAGAGAGAATCTCAGGCAGACTCCCGCTGAGCATGGTGTCTGATGTGGGGTTCCTTCCCAGTACCCCCGGATCAGGGTCTGACCCGAAATCAAGAGTCAGTCACCCAATTGACTGAACCACCCAGGCGCCCAGAGACACTTTTTTCTTTTTTCCTTTTCTTTTTTTTTTTTCCATCAAGTGTCCTTTTAAATGCTCATCATCTGCTTATCCCATCCCCCCACCCACCTCCCCTCCAGCAACCCTCAGTTTTTTTCCTGTAGTGCCCCCAGACACACTTTTTAACAAGATTTGAAATATATGGGATTATAGCTTTGTGCAGTGATGTATTGTAGCCGATGAGGTTTATCCAAGGTGCAGTTATTGCTAATTGAAAACTTTTCCCAGTACCCTGCTGTGGTAACTAGAAATATAAAAGATTGTACCAGAGGTGGTATTAGAGTGGTACATGACTCTCCACAAGCCTTATACCAAACTTAATTTTTCATTGTCTTGGCATGCAACTAAAATTTAATAATGAAAAATAAATATTAGATATAATGATAAATCATATCCCAGGTCTGCAGATGGTTTTCTGAGAGTGGTACAAGCCTGGCTTGTGCATATTGTCTCACAAATGCTTGTTGCAGTAAGAGGCTAGAGAGGTTGGAGAAAGATGAGTTCTTATATAGGAAGAGGAAGATTGCAAAAGAGGCTGAAATGTTAAATTCTTCTGCTTTTCTTTACTCAACACTTGGTTTCCATTGAAGGAAAATAGTGAATCTAATTCTCAGTCACCCTTCCTGGGTTGTAATTAAACTTGGGGGGGTTTCACAGACAAGATATGATTTCCTTAGGGGTTAGCATGTGGCTAAAGGAGGTTGGGTTCTTTTTTTTTTTTTTTTTTTTTTTTTTAAGATTTTATTTCTTTATCTGAGAGAGAGGCAGCGAGAGAGCATGAGTGAGGAGAAGGTCAGAGGGAGAAGCAGACTCCCCGTGGAGCTGGGAGCCCGATGCGGGACTCGATCCTGGGTCTCCAGGATCATGACCTGAGCCGAAGGCAGCCGTCCAACCAACTGAGCCACCCAGGCGTCCCAGGAGGTTGAGTTCTAATTAACATAAGAGATAGTGAGACCTGCAACCCTGATTCATTATGGTGGTACTTCCCCAGAGTCTCATTTCCATCCCACCAGTGGGGCCAACTGTAACCTGCAAAATCATGAATCCTACTGCTTTGTCTCTACTCCACACTATCCCAGTGTCAGACTCCTGTCTCTAAACTACCTGCTTGTCTTGTACCATGGAATACTCAAAGTATCTCAGTGCTGTGAGTCCAAAATGAAACTCCTCACCTCTCTTCCTAAACTTCCTGCTGTGACTCTCTGAGTTTCAGTGGCTAAATCATTATGCTCTATTGTTCAAGGCATATGTCTGGATACTACCTGTTACTTTTCTGCCTCACTTGGAGCATTCAATCAGTTCTTCCTAAATAGCTCTTAAGATCTGTAGTCATCCCTGACACCCCCTTTCTCTCTGTCCTCTCAGTAATCCTACAACAAGTCCTAGCACCTAAATACCTGTCCAGCTCATTTATCTTTTACTCCATCTCTGCTGCTGCTACTATGTTATGAGCCACTGTCCCCTCCCTCCTGGATCAGCACGGTAACCTCCTATCTGGATGCCTTGTTTCCATCTGGACTCTGTGCAATCTTTTCACCGTGGTACAGGGGGATAGGCTGTTTAATACGTAGATCTGCCACGATACTCCATTGCTTTCGATTTTTCAGGGGCTTCCCTTTGCTTTTAGAAAGAAGGTGTTGTGTGGTCTGGATGGGCATTTCTCATGGCACTTTCCTCCTCCCCTTTTTTATGTTATCTATGCTGATCTTGTCTCTGTTCCCTTAACATCCAATCCAGAATGTTCTTTTATCCCCCTCACTTCTTTTTATTGAAATATAATTAACATGCAGTATTATATTTTAGGTATACAATGTAACAATTCCACATTCTGTACGTTACTTGATAAGGAATTAATATCCAGAATATATAAGGAAATTACACAGCTCAACATTGGGGGAAAGAATCCAGTTAAAAGTGGGCAAGGGTGCCTGGGTGGCTCAGTCGTTAAGCATCTGCCTCTCTGTGTCAAATAAATAAAATCTTAAAACAAAACAAAATGGGCAGAGTACTTCTTTTCCAGAGAAGACCTCTAGGTGGCCAACAGACACATGAAGAGATGCTCAACATCACTCATCATCAGGGAAATGCAAATCAAAACCACAATGAGATTATCACCTCACATCTGTCAGAATGGCTAAAATCAACAGCACAAGAAACAAGCATTAGTGAGGATGTGGAGAGAAAGGAACCTTTGTGCACTGCTGGTGGGAATGCAAACTGGTGCAGCCACTATGGAAAACAGTATGGCGATTTCTCCAAAAATTAGAACTACCCTATGATCCATTGATTCCATTACCGAGTATTTGCCCGAAGAAGATAAATCATAATTCTTTCATCCCTTTGCCAAGTTGCCAGATTAGTCTTCCCAGACCTCAGAATTAGGCTCAGGTGCTCATATGTCCACTGCTCTCTTCCTTTTATCTTAGCACTCATCTCAGATTATCATTATACATTCATTTGTATAGTTATTTGTCTCTCACTAAATTTTAACTCCTGTGAGATCCAGGTCTATGTTTTCTTTTACAGTGTATTGCCCAGAGCCTTACATTTTTCCATTCACTTGACATAATGGTGATTCAGTATATTTGAAACAGGACAGTTCATGCTTTATACCATGTGTATTATGCATTAAGTTGGCTTTGGGTGCCAGAGAGTAAACCTAACCACCATTTATAATATAGTTTGATTTATAAGCTATTGTTTAAGAACAACCAAACTGTAAATGAATTTCTGAGACCTCCCACTAAAAAGTTAGAAATCTCTCTTAAATGAGAGCTATTTAATATATATATTAACTTTTGTCATAGTAATATAACAATGTGCAGACTCTATTACCAGAAAGTGTTTAGAAGTTAATGGATATTTAGGAGCACCTGGTGGCTCAGTTGGTTAAGCCTCTGCTCAGGTCATGAGCCCAGGGTCCTGGGATTGAGCCCCATGTTGGGCTGTCTGCTCAGCGGGGAGCCTTCTTCTGCCTCTCCCTCTGTCTGCCAGTCTGCCTGCTTATGCTCTCTCTCTGTCAAATAAAAAAAATTAATAAAATCTTGGGAAAAAACAAGTTAATGGATATTTAGGTGAAAGGTCTTATATGTCATTTTATAAATGCCTCTTCTTTATGTTAGAGCTACTCAGGAGAGCAGGGAGTATATCGATTTTTACTTATCAGTACCTTGTGACTAATACAACATCTGTGACATAGGAAAAACTCAGTAAGTTTTTGTGGAATGAATGAATGATGCTGTTTTGTTTGCTTACTTTTAGCCCTTTACTCCTGATGCAATATTTCTACTTCTGTTCCCCTTTTACTTATATTTCTCTTTTTTAAAGATTTTATTTATTTATTTATTTGACAGAGATTACAGGTAGGCAGAGAGGCAAGCAGAGAGAGAGAGAGAGGAAGAGAAGCAGGCTCCGTGCCGAGCAGAGAGCCCGATGCGGGCTCGATCCCAGAACCCTGGGATCACGACCCGAGCCGAAGGCGGAAACTTTAACCCACTGAGCCACCCAGGCGCCCCTATATTTCTCTTTTAAGCTTCAGTGCAGTCATCACCTGTGCAAAGTCTTTGCAGATGGTGCCTGCCCCTCTGTGTATGATCACGTGCGTGTGTATGTCAGTGAACTTCCCATGCTATGTGATCAGTGTCTGGGTTTCAGTCTCTTCTTGTGTAATCGGATCTCTTTGAGGAGAACTCTATATCTCTAGGGCCTTGCACAGTCCCAGGTGTACCATAATTTCTCAGAAAATTCTTATTAATTGAAATAAGTAGTTAATTGATGAATGTTCGACCCTCAAAGGTCCTGGAGCCTAGCATCATTCTTGGTACATTGTAATTGCTCTAAAATTGCTTCTTAAATGAAAGAAATGAATCAGTGGATCTTCAGCCTTCAAAATTTATCTTTATCTCAATTTAAATTAAAAAGTAGATAAGAGGAGCACCTGGGTGGTTCAGTCAGTTAAACATTCTACTCTTGATTTCGGCTCAGATCATGGTCTCAGGGTCTTGAGATGGAGCCCAGTGTTGGGCTCCACACTCAGAAGGGAGTCTGCTTGGGATTCTCTCCCTCTCCCTCTGGCCCTCCTCCTTTCCCCCCTTTTAAAAAAAAAGGTGGATAAGTGACCTAAATATCTTTGATGTAAATCCAGATCTATGTATTTTTATTTTTATTTTATTTCTCAAAATGCAATAAAAAGATAATAGCCAAACAACAAAAAAATACAGACCCCTTTATAGATTTTAGTGAAAGCAACATAGCTACCCAAAATGGAAATCATATGCCAGAAATTTATCAAGTATTGACCTTTAAAAAAAAGAAACCCAAAGGAGCCTGGATGCCTCAGTTAAACATCCAACTCTTGATTTCAGCTCAGGTCATGATCTCAGGGTTGAGAGATTGAGCCCCACATTGGGCGAGCCCCACATTGGGCGAGCCCCACATCAGGCTTCTTGCTGAGCATGAAGCCTGCTTAAGATTCGCTTCCTCCCTCTGTCTCTGCCCCTTCCCATTTGCTCGCTCTCTCAAAATCAATCAGTCAAAATAAAAAATTTTAAAAGCCCATGGTTACATTTTACATAAAAAAGATTTTTAAATGCAGCAAACTACCCATGTAATGAATATTAAAGATCTATGGATAAAAAGTCATTGTTGAAAAAAAGTCACTGTAGAACATTGCACTTAGCAGTGAATTATGGAAAGCTTTCCCCCTGAGATTGGGGAATGAG
Source organism: Mellivora capensis (assembly GCA_004024625.1). NCBI lineage: Eukaryota > Metazoa > Chordata > Mammalia > Carnivora > Mustelidae > Mellivora > Mellivora capensis. The sequence continues at coordinate 85,748 of PISX010005937.1, forward strand.
ACAAGGATGCCCACTGTACCTCAGTCCTATTCAATACTGAGGTCCTAACCAGAGCAAGAAGGAAAATAAATGTGAAGGCCAAGTGATTCAAGGGCAGGAAGTGAAATTATCATTATTCTCAAATGACATCATTGTCTATGTAAAAAAAAAAAAAATCCAAACCTCTATCTGTAGGTAAACTATAAGAATTAATAAGTACATTTAATAAGGTTGTTGCATATAGTTGTATTTCTGTATGCCAGGAATGAGCAAGTAGAAAATGAAATTTGAAATACCATTTATAGTAGCATAAAAAATGTCAGATACCTAGAATAAATTTAATAAAAGGTACAAAAAGTGCACCATTGCTGAGAGAAATTGAAAAGACCTAAGTAAATGGAGGAATAGCTCATGTTTATGGATTGGGAGAGTCCATGTTGTAATGATACTAGTTCTCCCCAAACTGATCTACAGATTCATTAATACAGTACAATCCTGGCAGTTTTAAACAATTGACCAGGAGATTCCAAATTTTGTATGAAAATACAAAGGTCCAGCAATTGTCAAGAATACTTTGAAGAGGGGCGCCTGGGTAGCTTAGTGGGTTAAGCCTCTACCTTCAGCTCAGATCATGATCTCAGGGTCCTGGGATCGAGCCCCGCATTGGGCTCTTTGCTCAGCAGGGAGCCTGCTTTCCCCTCCCTCTCTGCCTGCTTCTCTGCCTACTTGTGATCTCTCTGTCAAATAAATAAAATCTTAAAAAAAAGAATACTTTGAAGAACAAGAACAAACCGAGAGGACTTAAAAGATATCATCAGATATCATGATGTATTATAAGCTGTAGCATTTAAGATACTGTGGTATCAACACAAGAATAGAAAGAAATTGAACAGAAGAGAGTCTAGAATAGACACACACATTTCACTTGAATTATGAACAAGGGGTTGTTTCAATGTGGTTGGGCAAGGAGGGTCTTTTTAATAAGTGATGCCGAGTCAACTCCATGTCCATATGAAAAAGGTATCTTGACCCGCTAACCCAACCATATGCAAAAATCAATCTCAGATGGATTGTAGCTGTATATGTGAATGGTAAAAACCATAAATCATTTAGAAGAAAGCATAGGAGGATGTCTTAATAATTTTGGAGGTATCAAATTATTGGTGCCTAAAAGTGCTAATTAAAAAGAAACAGTGTACTCATTGAAATTAAGAACTTCTGTTCATCAAAGGGCAGCATAAAAATAGTGAAAAAGCAAGTCGGAAGTCACAGTGTGGGAGAAGATATTTGAAAAGTGATGGACTTCAGCAGGGAGATGCACATTGTGAAGATACCATTTCATGCGCACCAAAATGCCTTAAATGGGAAAAAAACGAATAATACCAAGTTTTGGCGAGGCCGTGAAACAACTGGAGCTCTCATACCCTGCGGATGGGAGTATGCATTGAAACAACTCTTTTTGAAAATTGTTTGGGAGGCTTTACTAAAGTGGAACATAAAATACCCTATGACCCAGCTGTTGTATTCTAGCTAGGTGCCCTGCAGAAAGGTGTGGGTAAGTTTACCAAAAGGTAAGTGCAAGAATGCTCATGGGAGCACTTTGCAATAGTTCCTAGGCTGTCCGCTGTCCAAATAGCCATCAACTGTAGACTGGGTACATAAATTGTAACATATAAATACAACAGAACACAATATATCAGAACAAACGCAGATGAATCTCTTAATATTATTGAATGAAAGAAGCCACATACAAGGCAGTAAATATTGGGTTCTATTTACATAAAGTTCAAAAACAGGCAAAAATAATACATAATATTAAGAATTGAGATAGTGTATGCCCTTGTGAGAAGGAACAAACGAGGATACTCTGGGTGCCGGTAATGTCCTATTTTGTGATGTGGCCACTGGTAACCTTTGTGAAAATGTACCGACCTGTGTACTTATGATTTATGTACATTTCTGTGCATATATGTCAATTAAGAAAATTACTAGGGTACCTGGTGGCTCAGTCATTTAAGCGCCTGCCTTCAGCTCAGGTTATGATCTCAAGGTCCTGGGATGAGCCCCTCCTCGGGCTCTCTGCTTGCAGGGAAGGAGTCTGCTTTTCCCTCTGCCCCTCCCCGCCTTGTGTTCCCTCCCTCCCTCTCTTTCAAATAAATAAATAAAATCTTAAAAAAATTTTACCTAAAGAATTTGCTTACGTGATGGGAAGATGTCAGAGAAGAATTTTTACAGAATGCTTGGGAATTAGTAAGTAAAAGATTAATGACCTAAAAGAAAAATAGCCAACAATAAATAGGCAGTCACCACGGGAGAAAGTTATAATGACAAGCATTTGAAAACATGTATAACCTCTTCAGTGTTTAGGGAAATAGGTCTTCAAACAACAATAGCAATTTCATGATCTCAAATTGGCAAACATGTAAAGGCTAGATAATGCAAAGTTCTGGTAAAGATACTAGTTGGGGAAAATTCTTATATGCTGTTAGTGGGAGTGCAAATGAGCAAACCCAGTTTGGAGAACAATTTGGCCAGAGATGGCAAAGTTGAAGATGCACTATCCTTTGATTCATCAATTCCATTTTTAGGAAGATATCTAGAAAAATTCTTAACCTTACCTAACAGGAGACAAGTATGAGAATGTTCTTTGTAGTATTGCTTATTGCAAAAAATTATGAAAATGATCTAAATATAAGACAGATGGAGACTGGATGAAATATGTGTCATGTTCATACAATAGAACACTATACAGCAAATAAAAGAACCGTTGCATTAAAGCTGTGAAACATAATTTTTTAAAAATATTTTGTTTATTTGACGGAGATCACAAGTAGGCAGAGAGGGGGAAGCAGGCTCCCCGCTGAGCAGAGAGATCAATGTGGAACTTGATCCCAGGACCCTGAGATCATGACCTGAGCTGAAGGCAGAGGCTTAACCCACTGAGTCACCCAGGCGCCGCTGTGAAACATAATTTTAAAAACATGCAAAACAGGAGTGCCTGTGTGGCTCAAGTCAGTTAAGCCTCTGCCTTTGGCTTAGGTCATGATCTGGGAGTCCTGGGATTGAGCCCTTTCTCGGGGTCCCTGCTTAGTGGGGAGTCTGCTTTTCCCCCTCTCTCTGGCCCTCCCCCTGCTTGTGTTCTTTCTCTCAGATAAATAAAATCAAAAATCTTTTCAAAAACACAAAACAGTAGTGTCTATGATCTATGCTGTCTGTATAAAAATGCACAGAAACGGGCACCTGGGTGGCTCAGTGGTTTAAAGCCTCTGTCTTAGGCTCAGGTCATGATCCCAGGGTCCTGGGATCGAGCCCCGACGGGGAGCCTGCTTCCTCCTCTCTCTCTCTGCCTGCCTCTCCGCCTACTTGTGATCTCTGTCAAATAAAGAAATAAAATCTTTTTAAAAAATAAATAAAAATGCACAGAAACAATAAACAATGATCATGATGATGATTGCTCATAAGAAGGAAGACAAACAGGAGGAGGAAAGAGGTACACGTTGGGGAGGGGGTGTTCCACTTGCATAATTGTAGAACTAATCTTTTTTTACTTAAAAATAACTGAGACAAAAAAACCAGACAGGATACAAGGTAAATAATTGATAAAACTGTATAGTAAGTATGCAGATATTATATTCTCTTTAACTTTCTCTGTAATCTTTTACAATAAAAAAGATTTAACAGGAATAAAAATTGAAACACCATGCTGTTTTTCACAAAAGTAGAACCCCCTCAAAAAAAGAGAGCTACTTAGGCATGTGTGCTCATGACACTTCACTGGATATATCTTACTGATGAATATTTTGTTCCTGCCCTCAAAAATGCATCCCAAAGCATAGGGAGTTGTCTTTAAACAATAATAGCTAACAGTTACATAATGCTTCCTTTGTCATGCCCTTCCTTTCCCGCCCCCTCCCTGTGGCTTTCTTTCTCCATCTCCGCCCCCCTTCCTTTTCTCTTTCAGACTTCTTTTTTAATTGCAAAGTGTTATGTTCATACAAACACTGCATACAACCTAAACAGATAGCTTACAAATTATTGTAAAGTGAATGCTTTATAAATGCCCAGAACTGCGGGTGAGGAACACAGCCTGGTCAGCCCCCTGGGTCGCCTCTGCTGGGTTCTGTTGTAAGAGGCACAGAGAGGCAGCAGCAAGTGTGCACTCACATTTCAATTTCCACATGTGGCGGTTAAGAGATTCCTATCTGATTCTTAACTCCTAAGGTTGCTGCGAAGCTTAAATGAGAACGTATTAGAAAGTACTTAGAAGAGTGTGCCTGGCAAGTAGAATTGTTTGTGTTCCTCTGGTCCTATTTCTCCTCCTCCCCCACCCTCCCGCCTGTCAAATGTAACCTCCAGAGGTTGACAGGAACACTGTTTTCAGGACTTTCCTTTTCAGTAGGAACGTGTGGGCAGGCAAACTCATGAAAGATGTGTCAAACGGGATGTGTATTTCCTGATCTAATACTGAAATGAACACACAGAAGTTTACAGTGGGCACAGTTCAGAAATTGAGAGTCCTAAAGAGACATGTACCTTTTTTACCCAGTGGTACTTTTACATCAAGGAGAAAAGTTTATGTCGTAGTGAATCTGTAATGTGAATTTTGCAGTTTAAGAGGTGTGTCCCAGCAGGAGAAACACAGTGGCTGAGAAGCAACAAGAGTAGTGAAGAGATGATTGTGCATTGTGGTCATGTTGATCATTAAGTCATCCAAAAAGTTTTTTGTTTTTTTTTTTTTAAGATTTTCTTTGTCAGAAAGAGAGAGCACAAGCAAGGGGAGTAGCAGGCATAGGGAGAAGCAGACTCCCTGCTGAGCAGGGAGCCCAATGTGGGGCTCCATCCTAGGACCCCAGGATCATGACCTGAGCCGAAGGCCGACGGTTAACATACTGAGCCACCTAGGCGTCCCCCCCAAAGTAGTATGCCCTAAGACAGTCTGAGGAAGTGACAACTCCAGTGCTTGTTCCTGGCCTCAGGAGACCAGGGATTTGCCTCATGGACAAATTTACAAACACAGCAAAGAAAAAAAATGTAACGATAAAGCACGTACAGAGCACTAAAGTTGCATCGAGAAGCAAGTGGTTTCATGTGTGAAGGTCAGAGAAGGGTTTTCTGCGGGGCGGAGGGAGATACTGTGCTGAAAGACAAGGAAGAACTGGAAAGGAAATGTTGGTTGTGGAGCTACATGGGAAAAAGCGTGTGCAGAGGTTTGGATGTGAGCGAAGCCTGCTTTGCTTGGAGCCTGTGCAGGCTCCTTCAGGGAGCTTCAGGACTTGCTTCATGCCCAGGGTGGCCTTTTTGACCACAGCTGACAACGGAAAAATGTGGTAAGTATGTCATATCAGCTCACTGCGTTTCCTAAATCCTCACATTGGATTGTGGCTGATCTAAATCCCCTATCTTATAAACATCTTGGGTTTTCTTACTGAGATGGATGATTAATTGTGATAACTTTACAGTTTACTATATTGAATCTTTTCTACCACTTTTTTCTTGTTTACATCCCAAAGGAAAAAATACAAATAATACTGGATTCATTTTATAAATAGAAAGCTCCTAAATTCCCTATAAAGACTGTGTCTCTGCCCAAATAGGTTTGTGTTATCAAACTTCCCTTTTTTGGAAATCTTTAAAAATTTTCATCCAACAGTGTTTAAAAAAGTTTTTAGGATTATCATAAACTGATGTTGTAAAATAGCACTTGGGACAAGTCATGCATTCTTTACTCACTGTTTAAACTCTGTAATTTCAACTAGACCTACATATTAATTCATTTTATTAGTTTAATAACATTTTCCAGGCGATTTTATAATGAGAACTAGTTATTTTGCAGATTGGTCTCTTACAGACTTGAGACCAATAGACCTTCAAAAAGGAGCATGAAAATAATAGAGTGTATAGTATTGTGACTTTTAAGTTCTTTCATAACTGAGGAATGAAATATATAGAATGAAATATATATTATATATATATTTTTTCAGCTAATATATAATTTAAACTTTATGCTGTCTTCACCACTGAATATCCATATCAGCGTTGTTGTTTTTTTTAATTTTTTAAGAAAGATTTTATTTTAAAGTAATCTCTACACCCAACATGGTACTCGTGAACCCACAACCCCAGGATCATGAGTTGCACACTGCACTGTCCGAGCTAGCCAGCCACCCCTTTATCAACATTGTTTTTAATTACCTAATTAATTTATTTATTGAGAGCATGCCAGCGGGGGTTGGATGTGGGAGAGGGAGAGAGAATCTTAAGCAGGCTTCACGCTGAGTGTGGAGCACGATGTGGGGCTTAGTCTTAGGACCCCCAAGATCATGACCTGAGCTGAAATCAAGAGTTGGACACTTAACCGACTGAGCCACCCGGGTGCCCTCATCAACATTGTTTGAGATTTCAGGTTCCAAGAGACAAAAAAATGTGGTTAACAAATTACTCTGAGCTATCTATTTATTCTGGAAGACAAATGAAAGTAGTGGGCTTTAACATGAATTTAGTGGAAGAAAGAAAAAAAATCTCACAACCCATGACACCATTTCCTCCTAATGACCCTTTTTTTAGTCTTGAGAACACTTTAATCCTTTGAATCTCATTTTCCATATGCAAAGTGAAAGTAGCCATCCACATTACCCTACAAATTAGTAGTGATTATCAACTTCTTAAAGACTTTATAAGGACAGTAGTAAAGGACTAAGATTGTAGTTTGGAGATGAGGCCAGATTTTATTGGATAACCCAGCTATGTCCTAGGAAGTTATGTTAGTGGGGTGTGTTCTAAAGCTCAGCTGAATGACTGCTTTGCCTAAGTGACTTCATTTCACTTAGCAAGAAATATATAGACTTTTAGTAATAGCAGTTGATTAGTGTGTATGCACTAGCAGTATGTAGGGGTCTCCAAAATGATTTCAATCTTTAGAGTCCATCTGAACTGACTCAGCATTTCAACAAGCAATACAACTTTGGAAAAAAGGATACTTGTGTCTCTTTGAATCCAATGACCTCTTGGTGTTCTTCAGAGGGATGGAGTGTGCATTCCATTAAAATTTCTTTCACCAAGACCTCTGATGACCTTGTTCCTATACCAAGTGACAATTCAGGTTTTCAATTTTGCTCTTATTGGTCCTCTCACAGTATTTGGCCCAGTTGATGACTCTTGTTTTCCTTAAATGCTCTACTGCCTTTACTTTTGTGTCACCATTCTTGCCTGTTCTCCAAGCTTTCTGGCACTCCTCAGCTTTCTGTCTCTGTTTCTCTTCCTTTGTCTGTTGGTGTTCCTTAGGGTTTTCTTCCATGCCTTCTTTTCTTTTTACCCTACACCTTTCAAATTTCTTTCTTCCATAAACTCACTCTCTCTCTCTGTGTGTGTGTAATATATTTAGTTGGTACAAAGTCCCAAGGGTACAAAGGTGATGAATGAAGACAACTTGGCTTTCTACTCCTAGCCACCTGAGTTCTCTTTCTAGGGGAGCCTCCATTATGGATTTCTTGTGTGTCTTTACAGAGTCATTCTATGCATATACAGACAAACATGATGCTGTATAGTACTATATGCAGTATTATTGTGTGTTGTGCTTTTAAAAAATTTATTGATATAATTGACATAATTAAGGTGTATAGCATACCGATGCAACATTGTATACATTATGAAATGGTCACCAGGAACGATAAACCTAGTTAGCATCTGTCACAAAGTTAATACAATATTATTGACTGTATTTCCCAGGTCCTACCTTACATCCCTATGACTTATTTATTATATGACTATAAGATGTACTTTTTTATCCCCTTAACCTATTCCCACCCCCCAACCCCTCTGGAAACTACACCAATCTGTTCCCTGTATCAGTTAGGTTGAATTTAGTTTTTTTAGGTTCCATATATAAGTTAAATCATACATTATTTGTCTTTCTCTGACTTATTTCACTTAGTATAATACCCTTAAGGTCCATACATGTTGTTGCAAATGGCAAGATCTCATTCTTTTTATGGCTGATTAATATTACATTGTGTATATATGCCACATCTTCTTTTTTCATCTCTCAATGGACACGGGTGGTTTCCATATCGTGGCTATTGTAAATAAGGCTGTAGTGAATGTAGGTGTATATGTATGTATCTTTCCGAATTCGTGTTTTTGCTTTCTTCAGATACCCAGTAGTGGAATTGCTGGATCTTACGGTGGTCCCATTTCGATTTTTTGAGGATACTCCGCACTGTTTTTGATGGTGGCTGCGCCAACTTGCATTCCTGCCAACAGTGCATTAGGGTTCCTTTTTTTTTTTTTTTTAAAGATTTTATTTATTTGACAGAGATCACAAGTAGGCAGAGAGGCAGGTAGAGAGAGAGGAGGAAGCAGACTCCCTGCCAAGCAGAGAGCCCGATATGGGGCTCGATCCCAGGACCCTGGGATCAGGACCCGAGCCGGAGGCAGAGGCCTTAACCCACTGAGCCACCCCGGCGCCCCTAGGGTTCCTTTTTGTCTACATTCTCTCCAATGCTTTTTATTTCTTCTTGAGTCTAGCCATTCTGACAGGTGTTAAGGTGATTCTCACTGTGGTTTGGTTTTGTTTTAAAATTTTCCTCTCATTTCTTTTTTAAGATTTTTAAAATTTATTTTTGCAAGAGAGAGAAAGAGCACATGCGAATGAGAGAGAATGTACGCACAAGCAGGGAGAGGGGCAGAAGGAGAAGCACACTGTCGTCTGAGTGGGGACCCTGACGAGGAACTCAATCCCAGGACCCTAGGATCATGACCTGAGCCAAAGGCAGATGCTTAACTTTAGACTGAGCCACCCAGGTGCCCTCATTTCTTTTCTTTAAAGTTTGTTTATTTATTCTTTTTATATAATCTCTATACCCAACGTGGAGCTTAAACTCACAATCCTGAGATCAAGAGTAGCATGTTCTTCTGACTGAGCCAGCCAGGTGACCCTCTCATTGTGGTTTTGATTTGCAATTTCTCTGATGATTTGTGATGTTGAGCATTATTTTATGTGCCTGTTGGTCATCTGTATGTTTTTCTTATAAAAATAATATTCGAATCCTCTGCCCGTTTTTTCAAATCAGATTTTTTGGGTTGTTATTGAGTTGTATGAGTTCAACAGGAATATTTTGGATATTAACCCCTTATCTGTTATATGATTTGCAAATATCTTCTCTCAGTAGCTTCCCTTTTTGATTTGTAGATGGTTTCTTTTGCTGTGCAGTTGTATAGTTTGATATGGTCCCATTTATTTTTGCTTCCATTTTCCTTGCCTTGGGTGTCACATCCAAAAGAACATTAGTAAGGCTGATGTCAAGGAGCTTACCACCCTTTTTTTTCTAGGAGTTTTATGGTTTCAGTTCTTACATTCAACTCTGTAATCCATTTTGAATTACTTTTTGTAGTTGATGTAATATAGTGGTTCAGTTTTCCCACCACCACTTATTTTTTTTTTAAGATTTTGTTATTTGAGAGAGAGTGAGAGAGAGAATATGAGCCAGGGGGAGGAGCAGTGGGAGAAGTGGACTCCCCACTGAGCAGAGAGCCTAACATGGGGCTCAATCTCAGGACCCTGGGATTATGATCTGAACTGAAGGCAGATGCTTAACCGACTGAACCACCCACCACCACTTATTGAAGAGACTGCTCTTTCCCCATTGAATATTCTTTTTTTAAAAAGCAGGCTCCATGCCCAAGGTGGGGCTTGAACTCACAATTCGGAGATTAAGAGTTGCATGCTGTACTGACTGAGCCAGCCAGGCACCCTCCCCATTACATATTCTTTTTTTTTTTTTTTAAAGATTTTATTTATTTATTTGACATAGAGATCACAAGTAGGCAGAGAGCCAGGCAGGGACAGAGAGGGGAATCAGGCTCCCTGCTGAGCAGAGAGCCCGATGCGGGCCTTGATCCCAGGACCCTGAGATCATGACCTGAGCGGAAGGCAGAAGCTTAACCCACTGAGCCACCAGGACCCCCCCATTACATATTCTTGCCACCTTTGTAGTAAATTAATCGACCAGATATGTGTGGATTTATTACTGGGCTCTCTGTTCTGTTCCATAGATCGATATGTCTGCTTTTTATGCCAATATCATGTTTTGATTACTGTAGCTTTGTAGTATGTTTGAAATTAGGGAGCATGATACCTCCAGGCTTGTTCTTTCTCAAGATTGTTTTGGCTGTTCGGGGTCTTTTGTGGTTCCATGCAGATTTTAAAGTTGTTTTAGCTCTGTGAAAAATATTATCGAAATTCTGAAAGGGTTGCATGGAATCTGTAGATTACTTTGGCTAGTATGGACATTTTAACAGTATTCTTCCAGACCATGAGCACAGAATATCTTTTCATTTATTTGCATTTTCTTCGGTTTCTTTCATCAGTGTCTTATAGTTTTTGGCGTATAGGTCTTTCACCTAATTTACTTTTAGGTATTTTATTCTTTTTGATGCAATTATAATTGGGGTTCTTTTCTCAATTTCTCTTTCTGATAGTTTATTAGTGTATAGAAATGCAACAGTTTTTGTGTGTTAATTTTGTGTCCTGCAACTTTACTGACTTCTTTAACAGTTTTTTGGTGGAGTCTTTAGGGTTTTCCATATGTATTATCATATCATCTGCAAATAGTGACATTTTTACTTCTTCCTTTCCAAGTTGTATGCTTTTTATTTCTATCTTTTGGCTAATTGCTGTGGCTAGGACATCCAATACTATGTTGAATAAAAGTGGGGATAGTAGGCATCCTTGATCTTCGAGGAAAAGCTTTCATGGGGCGCCTGGGTGGCTCAATGGGTTAAAGCCTCTGCCTTGGGCTCGGGTCATGATCCCGGGGTCCTGGGATCGAGCCCCGCGTCGGGCTCTCTGCTCGGCGGGGAGCCTGCTTCCTCCTCTCTCTCTGCCTGCTTCTCTGCCTATTTGTGATCTCTGTCAAATAAATAAATAAAAAATCTTTAAAAAAAAAAAAAAAAAAGAAAAGCTTTCAGCCTTTCACCATTGAGTATGATATTAGCTGTAGGTTTTTCATATGGCCTTCATTATGTTGAGGTATATTCCCTCTGTACCCATTTTGTTGAGAATTTTTATCATAAATGTATGTTAAATTTTGTCAAATACTTTTTCTGCATCTATTGAGATCACTATATGATTTTTATCTTTTATTAGTGTGGCATGTCATGTTGATTGATGTTGTAGATGTTGAACCATCCTTGCATCCCTGGAATAATACACTTGATCATAGTGTATGAGCTTTTTAATATATTGTTGAATTAGGTTCTCTAATTTGTTGAGAATTTTTACATCTATGTTCATCAGGGATATTGACTTATAATTTTCTTTTTTTGTGATATTCTTTTCCGGTTTTGATATCAGAGTAATGCTGGCCTCATAAAATGAGTTTGGAAGCTTTCCCTGCTTTTCAGTTTTTCAGAAGAGTTCGAGAAAGATTAGCCATAATTCTTGTTTAAATGTCTCATAGAATTCTCCGGTGAAACCATCTGGTTCTGGGCTTTTCTGTGTTGGGAGATTTTTGATTACTGATTCAATTTCCTTACTAGTAATTGGCCTATTCATATCTTCTATTTCTTTATCATTCAGTCTTGGAAGATTATAAATTTATAGGAATGTACTCATTTCTTCTAGGTTGTCCAGTTTGTTGGTGTACAGTTGCTCATGGTAGTCTCCTATGGTCCTTTGTACTTCTGTGGTATCATTTGTAAGTTTTCTTTCATTTCTGATTCTATATATTTGAGTCCTCTTTTTTTTTGTATCTAGCTAAAGATTTGTCAGTTTCTATCTGTTCAAAAAACAAGCTCTTAGTTTCACTGACCTTTTTAAATTGTGTTTTTAGTCTCTATATTATTTATTTCCACTCTGATCTTCATTATTTCCTTCCTTCTATTAACTTTGGGCTTCATTAAAAAAAAAAAAGATTTTATTGGGCACCTGGGTGGCTGAGTTCTTAAGCGTCTGCTTTCGGCTCAAGTCGTGATCCCAGGGTCCTGGGATTGAGCCCTGTATCAGGCTCCCTGCTTTGTGGGAAACCTGCTTCTCCCTCTCCCATTCCCCCTGCTTGTGTTCCCTCTCTCACTGTCTCTCTCTCTCTCTCTCCCTCTCTGTCAAATAAATAAAATATTTTTTAAAAAGATTTATTTGAGAGAGAGAAAGAACACGCATGAGCAAGGGGTGGGGCAGGGAGAGAGGGAGAAACAGACTCCCTGCTGTGCTTGCAGCCTGATGTGGGGATAGATCCCAGGACCCTGAGATCATGACCCGAGCTTAAATCAGATGCTTGACCGACTGAGCCACCCAGGCACCCTGTGTTTCATTTTTTTTAAAAAATAGCTCCTTTAGGTGCAAAGTTAAATTGTTAGAGATTTCTCTTGTTTCTTGAGGTAAGTCTGTATGGTTCTGAATTTTCCTCTTAGAACTGCTTTTGCTGCATTCCATAGGTTTTGGTATGTTGTATTTCTGTTTTTGTCTCTTCATATTTATTGATTTCTTCTATTAGCCAGTGTTTTTTAGTAACATGTGTAATCTTCATGTTTTTATAGTTTTTCCAGTTTTTTTCTTGTAATTGATTTCTAGTTTCATACTATTGTTATTGGAAAAGGTGCTTGATAGTATTTCAGTCTTCTTGAATTTATTGAGACTTGTTTTGTGGCCTAACATGTGATCCATCCTGGGGAATGTTCCATATGCATTTGACAAGAATATGTATTCTGCTGCTTTTGGATGGAATGTTGTGTATATATCTATTAAGTCCATCTGGTCTAATATGTTGTTTAAGGCTGATGTTTTTTCTTTCTCTTTTTTAAAGGTCTTATTTATTTGTTTGATAGAGAGAGAGAGGACAAGCAGGCAGAGAGGCGGGCAGAGGGAGAGGGAGAAGGAGGCTCCTCGCTGAGCAGGGAGCTCGATGTGGGGTTTGATCCCAGGACCCTGGAATCATGACCTGAGCCAAAGGCAGAGGCTTAACCCACTGAGCCACCCAGGCACCCCACGGCTGACATTTTCTTACTGAAATTTCTGTTTGAATGATCTATCTATTAATGCAAATGGGATGTTAAAATCCCCTGCTAATATTGTGTTGCTGTGTCCTGATCTTGGACTTCCAGCCCCCAGAACTGTGAGAAATAAATTTCTATTGTTTTAAAGCTATCTAGTTTATGGTATTATGTTATAGCAGTCCAAATGGACTAAGACGATTGTTTAATAATATATCATGTAGCTTGTTCCATATATGAACACACAGAGCTACGTAGTTTTTTGGGTAGATGTAGAGTACGCCAACATATGGATATACCATAATTAGTTTAACTAGCCTCCTTGTATCAGCCAGAACTTGATGTAGAAAGTAGAAATTCACCCTATTTCTGGCATAAATGAAGTTCAGTAAAGGGATTTAGATGATAACAAAGTAATTGAAAGGGGCAAAGGAGTAAAAGTCATGGTGTTGCTGCAGGAATGCTGATTTCCAAGTTTCACAAGCACGGCCATGGCACAGAGCTCCAGAAGCTGCTGTTGCCGTAGCCCCAAGTATCACTGCTCTGTCATACCCGTGAAGCTGGAGAGTACACCCTGGAAGATGGCGGCCAGCAGCCGCATCTGCTCGTGCCTCTCTGTCTGTAGCCTGCACAGTGTCAGAGAGATGGCCCTTGTCTCACTTTTACTTGGACGCTTTCCAGCTTGGATTCACTTTCTTGTTGTCTAAGAGCAACTCAGAGCAGAACCTAAATAAAATAGAAAGGGGAGTGGAAATGGATCCCAAGGGCTGATGGGTCAACACTGTCCACCCTTTTGGCCGTTCAGCATAAACACCCAGCCTTCCACCTGTCCCTGAATTGCAGCAACATGGTCGTGCCTTATATAAAGTAATCATACCTTATGCAAGTGAAAATATATTCACCCTTCCTCCATAAAACAGAGAACCAGTTCCATCAGTTGCAGAATGCATCCCTGGGCAATTTTAATACTCTTCATATTAGTCATATTGGAACTTTTATATCCTCTAACCCAAGGACTAAATGATAACAACCACAATTTACATGTCTTGGTATAAAATTAGACTAGAAAGGAGGAGGTAGAAAAGGAATCTGGCTAATATATAAAGGTATAAACATAAAATGGCAAGGAAAAACATCTATGCTGTTCCTCAATTTGACAGTTGACTGTGGTATTGTACTTGGTATTTACAAATATTTTTCTTCATTCGGCATTCCATGTTCCTTTTGCCTTTGAATGGTATTTCAGCTGAGTAGGGTGATTTATACGGTGGGCTGGTAAGAGCCAGTATGGTAACGGAGTTGTCACTCCCTCAAACACCAAACTGGTGAGATGTCTAATCCCAGTCCTCCATCTTCGTACCGCGTCCTGTCGTAGTCGCACTTACGTGCAGAAACCCAGTGCAACCCTCTAGATAATTTCAAGTAGAATGGGACTGACTACCGAAAATCAGGTGCTTGGAAACTCATTGGAAGCAAGTCAGGAATTAAATTCAAGGGTGAGCACTGAGCTGATGGTTTAAAGGTCACACCCCACTTGGTGTGGTGACCAAGTCGGGCAACTGCTCTGGCTGCCATCACGGCTGCGGCCACAGCTGAGCCGCTCACTCCCAGAGCTAGCGAGGAGACCCTGGGGTGAGCGGAGTCCCGCTGCTGCAAATTCTCATGTCTTGTCAGACTTCCCTTTCCAGACTCCACAGCATCGGGAAGATGTCTCATTTTGATTTTCATTTTCACATAAAACCAGCTCATTGAAGATATCTAAATCGTGTCCCAGATCCTAGCTGCACGAGAGTCTGGGAAGTGCAGTGTTTAGTTTCTTCACACCCAGCAGATGCAAAGTAGGAACGAAGAAGGGGTGGGGAAAGTTCTGTCCTAGCACACTTAGAATGACATTTATTTTGTTTGCTGTTTTTTGTTATTATACCCAGTTTAACAAGGCATTTCTGTGTGCACGCACCTTTCCTACATATGCGGGAAAGTAAGTGGGATAAATTCCTGGAGGTTGTATTGTTGGTTTAAGAGAAAATTTTTCAAAGTGTTACCAAATCACTAGGTTTTATAATAGAGTGTGATCTGTGCACCAGCAGTGTTGCCCTCACCTGGGAGCTGGTCAGAAATACAAAATCTCAGACCTAATCCTTAAGGCCCTGAACCATAATCTGCATTTTCATAAGATCCGCAAGTGATTCGGGTGCACATTTCCCTTTGATAAGCCTTGAGCTAGAGGTCATAGATACTGGATTGCCAGTAGCCGTATCTGTATGATATTCTGTGTGTACCGTCGCTGAGACTGTATTCTGTCTTCCTGATATTTTAGTTTAATATTTGAAAATGCATTTCTTTATTATGAAACTGAGTATCTTTTCAGATATTAGAATGCCTTTTTTAGAAAGATTTTATTTATTTATTTGACAGAGAGAGAGATCACAGTAGACAGAGAGGCAGGCAGAGAGAGAGAGAGGGAAGCAGGCTCCCTGCTGAGCAGAGAGCCCGATGCGGGACTCGATCCTAGGAACCTGAGATCATGACCTGAGCCGAAGGCAGCGGCTTAACCCACTGAGCCACCCAGGCGCCCCTTAGAATGCCTTTTTAATCAATTTCTGTGAACTCTTCATATCTATTTAATTAAGTTTTATCAACTTAAAAATGTATTTAATACTGAGAAAATCAGCTCTTTGTCTTTGATGTGAGTTGCAAATATTGACATTTTGTCATTTGCCTTGTGATTTTGCTTATGGTTTAATTACCACGTAGAATATACACACGTCTTCCTATGTGGTTGAATTTATTAGTCTTTTCTTTCATGGGTTGGAGACTTTTGTCTTATGTTTAGAAAGACCTTTATCACCTTGATAGTAATTTTAAAACTCTCTCGTGTTTTCTTTTGTGATCAAATCTTTGATCCATCAGAATGTGTTTTGGTGAGAGGTGTGAAGAAAGGATCCAACTGAATAATTATCCTAGATGACTGTACCCCAGGGGTTCCTAACCCAACGTTCATGAATGCTTATAGAGCCCTTAAACCCCTGAAATTGCATGTGAAGTAGTATATTAATAATTTGAATTTTTCTTGAAGATCTGTAGGGTTCATTAGATTCTCCAAGAGGATTAAGGGTCATTGCCCTATGCGATGTTCTGTCACCCAGTACCGCTTCACTTGCTTTCTGTATCTTCAGTACTCCCAAGTGTCCAGTCAGATCCTTTTCTTGACCTCCAGATTTGGGCACACCAGAGTGGATGGACCCAGTGTTATCCTAAGGATCCTTATAAGAGAGAGGCAAGAAGCAGAGCACTTTGAAGATGAAGAAAGGGGCCAGCGAAGGAATACAGATGGCCTCTAGAAGCTGGTAGAAGCAAGGAAATGGGTTCTCCCCTGGAGCCTACAGAAGAAATTGCCGAAGGGTCTTTGATTTTAGCTCCTTAAAATTCATTTAGCCCCTCAAAATTTTGACTTCCAGAACTGTAAGAGAATACATTTGTCTTATTTCTTTTTTTTTTTTAATTTTTATTTTTTATAAAAAATTTTTATCCCCAGGGGTACATGTCTGTGAATCGCCAGGTTTACACACTTCACAGCACTAACCATAGCACATACCCTCCCCAACCCAATGTCCATTACCCCACCCCCCTTTCCCGACCCTCTCCCCCCCCGCAACCCTCAGTTTGTTTTGTGAGATTAAGAGTCACTTATGGTTTGTCTCCCTCCCAATCCCATCTTGTTTCTTTTCTTCTTTTTCTGCCCCCCTAGTCCCCCATGTTGCATTTCCACTTCCTCATATCAGGGATATCATATGATAGTTGTCTTTCTCTGATTGACTTATTTCACTAAGCATGATACCC
>PISX010005938.1:0-12917 GCA_004024625.1 Mellivora capensis
CTGAAATTCTCTTTTTTGATGGGGTCTTTGCCTGTTTTGGGGGTCAGGGTAATGCTGGCTTCATAAAAAGAGTCTGAAAGTTTTCCTACTGTTTCTATTTTTTAAAACAGCTTTAGGATAATAGGCATTATTTCTTCTTTGAATGTTTGGTAGAATTCTCCAGGGAATTCATCATGTCCTGGGCTCTTGTTTTTTGGGAGATTTTTGATCACTGCTTCAATCTCGGTACTAGATATTGGTCTATTCAGGTTGTAAATTTCTTCTTGATTGAATTTTGGAAGTTTATAGTTTTCCAGGAATGCACTGATTTTGTCTAGGTTGCTTAACTTATTGGCATATAACTGTTGATAATAATTTCTAATGATTGTTTCTATTTCCTTTGTGTTAGTCATGATCTCTCCCCATTCGTTCATAATTTTATTAATTTGGGTCACCTTTCTTTTATTTTGGATCAGTTTAGCCAATAGTTTATTGATCTTATTGATTCTTTCAAAAAGCAGCTTTTAGTTTCATTGATGTGTTCTACTGTATCCCTAGTTTCTATCTCATTGATCTCTGCTCTAGTCTTATTTCCCTTCTTGTGTGTGGAGTTGGCTTAATTTGTTGTTGATTTTCCAGTTCTTTAAGGTGTAGAGACAGCTGGTGTATTCTGGATTTTTCAATTTTTTTTTGAGGGAGGCTTGGATGGCTATGTATTTCCCCCTTAGGACCACCTTTGCCATATCCATAGGTTTTGGGACCGAAGTGTCTTCATTCTCATTGGTTTACATGAATTGTTTAAGTTCTTTGACTTCCTGGTTAATCCAAACATTCTTAAGCAGGTTGGTCTTTAGCTTCCAAGTGTTTGAATTCCTTCCAAAATTTTCTTGTGGTCGAGTTCAAGTTTCAAAGCATTGAAATATCCAGGGAATAATCTCAATCTTTTGGCATCAGTTGAGCCCTGATTTGTGACCCAGTATGTGGTCTATTCTGGAGAAAGTTCTATGCATGCTCAGGAAGGATGAGTATTCTCTTGCTTTAGGGTGGAATGTTCTGTATATATCTATGAGGTCCATCTGGTCCAATATGTCATTTAGTGTTATTTTTTCTTTATAGATTTTCTGCTTGGATGATCTATTATTGAGAGTAGTGCGTTAAGATCTCCTACCATTAATGTATTCATATCAATATGACTCTTTATCTTGATTAACATTTGTCTTATGTTGGCTGCTCCCATATTGGGTACATAAATATTCACAATTGTTTGATCTTCTTGGTGTACAGACCCTTTAAGAATGATGTAATGTCCTTCTTTATCTCTGACTACAGTCTTTAGTTTAAAATCTAATTTATCTGATATGAGAGTCATTATCCCAGCTTTCTTTTGAGGCCCATTGGGATGAAAGATGCTTTTCATCTCTTCACTTTCAGTCTGGATGTGTCCTTAGGTTCCAAATAGGTCTCTTGTAGACAACATATGGATGGGTCCTGTCATTTTTTCCAATCTTCAACCCTGTGCTGTGCTGTTTTATGGGAGCATTTAGACCATTCATGTTGAGAGTGATTATTGAAAGATACGTTTTTGTTGACTTCATGTTGCCTGTGAAATCCTTGTTTCTATAGATTGTTCTGTAAATTTTTGTTCTATGATACTCTTGGATTTTTTTCTTCTTCCATAGAACCCCTACCCCCCCGCGCTTAATATTTCTTGTAGTGTTGGCTTGGTGGTCACGTACTCTTTTAAGCCTTGCTTTTCCTGGAAATTCTTTATCTTTTCATCCATTTTGAATGTCAGCCTTGCTGGGTAAAGTATTCTTGGCTGCATGTTTTTCTCATTTAATGCCCTGAATATGTCTTGCCAGCCCTTTCTTTATTGCCAGGTTCCTGTGGACAGGTCTGACGTTATTCTGATGGACCTTCCTCTGTATGTAAGGAATCTCTTCCCCCTAGCTGTTCTCTAAAGCTCTTATCTAAAATTATGATTTGTCAGTCTTGCAATCAAGTGTCTCGAGGTCTTTCTAGATTCATTCACCCTGGGGGATGTTCCTTCCACCTCTAGGACATGAACACTGGTTCCATTCCCCAGATTGGGAAAAATTTTATGGAGAATTTGTTCAACTATATAATCTAATCTTCCTTCTTTCTCCTCCCCCTCAGGGTTCCCAATAATTCTGATGTTGGAACATTTCATGGCATCATTTATTTCCCTAATTCTGTTTTCATGGCTTCTAAGCTGTTTTTTCAAGGCCTCCTCCTGATCTGTTTTCTCTATCAGTTTGTCCTCTAGATCACTAATTATATATTCTGCCTAGGTTACCAGAGCTGTTAGAGTATTTAGATTAGATTGGATCTCATTAATAGCATTTTTAACTTCTTCCTGGGAGACTTTCACTTCTTCCCTAATCAATTCCATGTTGTCACTAATGGTTTTCTCCAACCTAGCCTTTGCCTGGATAACTGTTACCCTGAATTCCCTTTCTGACATACTGTTTATGTCCATATCCAATAGCTCAATGAAGAGGGCACAGTTTCTGAATATTCCTTCTGTTGTGTGTTCCCCCTCCTAGTCAATTTAGAGGTGGTTGAGGGCATGTGTAGCTGAATATATCAAACACAGTCCAGGCAAGGTGCAACCCTGGAATGCTTCTGAGTAATTTGAAGTCACCACGAAAAAGAAAGAAAAAAGAAAAAAAAGAGAGAGAAAGAATGAGACAGAAAAAAAGAAGACCCAGCCATAATGGGCCCCAAAGGTAAGATTTATAAGGTATACAAACAAAAATAGACAAACAAAAAGACAGACAAAAGTAAATTAAAAAAAAAAAAAGAAAAAAGAACCCAGCCAAAGTGAACCCTAAGGGTGAGATTTACATAAATAATACCAGAACAAAAACACACAGAAACTGACAGACGAAAAAGATGGGAGGGTCGTTATAAATCCTCGATGTGGGTGAGGAAGTTTATTCTGATTCCTCCTGGGTGTACCTTGATATCTTTGTTAAATGACTCAACTTTCCAAAGATAAAGGGAGATTAAAACCCGTTTACATATAAGGATAGTGCTGATTAGGGAAGGAGGATTACCTTGAAGATTTTATCTATATGTCATATTTTAAAAAATAGAAAATAAAAAGAAAAATACAGGTATATGTATGAGAAAAGTTCAAGTTAAGAGGTTATTATGGAATATGTTGTATTAAACTTCAAGTTGTAATGATAAGTAGGTTTCAAAATTTTAAAAAGAATAGTGAGCATGGACTAAAAATAAAAGTTTTATCTATGAAATATACAGATTTTAGGGCAATATGGGGAGCTTAATATATTGTTTTCCCCTGATATCGGGGTTTTATAGTTTTATGGGGACTCTGTGGTGGTTGTCCTCTCTTTCTTTTGGCTGGCTTTCTTGGGGAGGGGCTTGCCATGTTATTTTTAAGTCAGTCCTGCTTGGGTTGAGTCTTCCTGTTCCTTATCAAGGGGCTGGGCTCTGAGGAAACCAGTTTTTTAGGCTTTTGTTCTCTGGAGGTTTTGTTCTTCGGCAGGTTTTTGCGGCTTTTCAGAAGTTTCATGGAAAGGAAACTGCACCCAGACCTAAGTCTCAGAGAGAAGCCTCAGTCTACTCCCCTCTGGGTGGTCCAGAACACACAGACTCCCTCTCTGCAAACTTCGCTGAGCCATGCAACCTCCCATAGGGTATGTCCCCAGCCACCATCTCAGGAGTTGCCCGAAGTGCCTGCTTGTCTCTGCGCTCCCATGCTACTAAAACCGTGAGTGATATTGGTCTAGGGAGCCCATTTCCAGTGGTTGCCTTTGCGGGGACTGCTGTCTGAGGTAGTTCCTTCAAGTCCAGGCTGGGAGTGTCCAGACTCTTGGCTGGTCCTAGAGACCATGGGCTACCACCCACATGGAGCACTCTCGGGCATGGGCGGGAGTGTGGTTCAGACCCTGGTTACACAGTGAGAGCATAGTGCAAAAGGCTGTTGTTCTAGAGAGCACCCACCAGACTCCCTCATGTAGGGTTGGGAGTGGACCCGGCCCTAGCGGTGGTGCAAGCTGCACAACCCTGGGGGTTCTGGGACCAGGAACTGGAGGTTCTGCCACCACATTCTCTCTGGCATGGGTGGTTGCTGGTAGGAGGAGTCCTCTGTCTGTGGGCTTAGGCCCATGCCCATGACTGCCTGATTCCACCAGTTGTCTTTTAAGATCTTTTGTTTTTTTCAAGTGCTTTTAACTAGACTCCAAGTTAATGCTGGTCCCCAATCACAGGGCACTTTCATATTGGGGTATTATTTTCCAATGGGTTGCTTCTGGAGGCTCCCTCCCCCTTCTGTTTATCCTTCTATATCAGTCCGATCGTTCCCAGTATGCTTTACCTCTCCACTGGTTTCTTCTGCCCCTGTCGAGATCCAGAAGTTTATAATCCTGCATCTCAGGCTGATTTCATGGGTGTTCAGAGCATTCTGGTAAATAATTTGCTCACTTTAGGGTACCAGTTGAAACAGGGTCTCCTACTTCTTTGCCATATTGCCCCTTTCCTGGTAAATAAAATTGAGTTTGTCAAATATATGGATGTAACATATATAATAATAATACCACAAAAAAAGGCAAAGATCAAGTAATATTTTATATATAATTGAAATTGTTTTATGAATATGAAATACATTCTGACAAGTAAAAGTATGTACATTAAGCCATATAGCAACCATTAAAGAAATAGATCAAAAATTATGTATAGAAAACATAAAAGAAATGAAAACTTTATATTTGCATAATGCAAAAATATCAGTAAATAAGAATAGAGAAACAAAAACCATGAAACACAGAAAACGAAAAGCAAAATGACAGACTTAAATTCAATGACATTAATGGTAGAATTAAAAGTAAATGGATTACACAGTCTAATTGAAAGGCAATAATTGTCTAACTGCATAAAAAAAGCAAGCTATGACTATATTCTGTCTATGAGGAACATACTATATTCTAGGATACACAGACTGAAAGTAAATGGATTAAAAAATATACAATGCAAATAGTAATCACAAGAAAGAAAGAATGGGTAAACAAATATAAGACAAAATAGATAATAAAGTAAAAAATATTACTAGAAATGAAGGACATCTTATAATAATAAAAGGTTCAATCCATCTGGAAGGTATATCAATGACTTGAGGAACATCCATACTGTTTTCCAGAGGGGCTGTACCAGTTTGTATTCCTACCAACAGTGTAAGAGAGTTCCCCTTTCTCCACATCCTCACCAAAACTTGTTGTTTCCTTTCTTGTTCATTTTGCTACTCTAACTGGTATAAGATGATATCTCATTGTGGTTTTGATTTGTACTTCCCTGACGGCTAGTGATGTTGATCATTTTTTTATGTGTCTGTTAGCCATCCATGTATCTTCCTTGGAGAAATGTCTGTTCATGTCTTCTGCCCATTTCTTGACTAGATTATTTGTTTTTTTGAGGTGTTGAGTTCGATAAATTCTTGATAGATTTGGATATCAGCCCTTTATCTGATATGTCATTTGCAAATATCTTCTACCAGTCCATGAATTTTCTCTTAGTTTTGTAGACTGTGTCCTTTGCTATGCAAATGATTTTTATCTTGAAGAAGTCCCAAAAGTCCATTTTTGTTTTTGTTTACCTTGTCTTGAAAGAGATAGCTATGGTCAATGTCAAAGAGGTTACTGCCTATGTTCTCCTCTAGGATTTCTATAGAGGTACCCTATGACCCAGCAATTTCACTACTAGATATTTACCCCAAAGACAGATGTAGTGAAATGAAAGGGATGAAGGGGCACATGCACCCCAGTGTTCATAGCAGCAATGCCCACAATGGCCAAACTGTGGAAGGAGCTGAGATATCCTTCAACAGATAAATGGATAAAAAAAGATGTGGTTCACATATAAAGTGAAAAATTACTCAGCCATCAGAAAGGATGAATACTCACCATTTGCACTGACATGGATGGAACTGGAAGGGATTAGGCTAAGTGAAATTAGTCAAGCAGAGAAAGACAATTATCATATTGTTTCACTCATATGTGGAACATAAGGAATAGCACAGAGGGCCATAGGGGAAGGGAGGGAAAACTGATTGGGAAGAAATCAGTGGGAGACAAACCATGAGAGACTCTGGACTCCAGGAAACAAACTGAGGGTTGCAGAGAGAGGAGGGTGAGGGGAAGGGTTAACTGGGTAATGAGTATTAAGGAGGGCATATGTGGTGATGAGCACTGGGTATTATATGTAACTAATGAATTGTTGAAAATTACTGATGTACTATATGTTGGCTAATTGAACATCATAATAAAAAAGGAAAGATATATCAATTATAAACATATACACACCAAACAACAGAGAACAAAAATTCATGTAGCAAAAACTGACTGGAAGACAGTTCAACAATAATAACTGGAAATTTCATTAGCCCAGTTTCAATAATGTGCAGAACAAGTAGGTAGAAAATCAGCATATAAGTAGAAGACCAACAGTAATATAACCAACTGGACCTAACACACATCTATCAACATCCCATCCAACAACTGCAGAATATAAACACCTCATGTGCACATGGAACACTGTCTAGGACACACCATATGCTGGGCCATAAAACAAACTCCAATAAATTTAACATGAAAATTATATAAAGTTTGTTCTCTGATAACACTGGAATGAAATTATAAATCAATAACAGAAAGAAACTGGGGACAATCACAAATGTGTGGATAATAAACAATGTACTCCTAAATAAAAAGTGGGTCAAAGAAGAAATCCAAAGGGAGAATAGAAAGTGCTTTAAGATGAATTAAAATGAAACACAACCAACAATGGAATACAGCTAATGTAGTGTTTAGAAGGAAATATATAGCTGTAATTGCTTAAATCAAAAAGAAAAAAAAAAAAACAATTAATTCTTAAAACACTGGAAAATCAGAAAATGAAACCTAAAAAACAGAAGTAAGGAAACAAAGTTTAGGGCAAAATTCGATAAAACAGAAAATAGGCAATAGAGAAAATTAATAGAAGAAAATTCTGGGGGGAGACAAGATGAAGGGGAAGTAGGATGAGGCGCCGTTTCAACCTGTACCCTAAAAGTGAGCTGATTACCTACCAAAGAACTCTGATCACCCATGATATCAGCCTGAGATTAGAATTATACACTTCTGGATCTTTATGGGGGCAGAAAATGCCAGTGGGCAGGTAAAACGGAGTGGGAACATCAGACTGATATCAGAAGATAAACAAAAGTGGGAGGGAGCCACCAGAAGCGACCCATTGGAAAGTAATACCCCAATACAAGAGTGCCCTGCGACTGGGGACCAGCATTAACTTGGAGTCTGGTTGAAAGCACTCAAAAAGACCAAAGGATCGTGGGGGGAAATTGTGGGAATCAGGGCGATTAGGGACAGGGGCTTGAGCCTCTGGACCCAGGACAACCACCCCTGGCGCCAAGCCAGAAAGAGTGCAGCAAAGAAGCCAAGTCTTGGTCCTGGAGCCGCCAGTACACCTGAGAGCATCTGGGTGGCCGATCCCATGGGGGGTAGGGGGCCTCCTCACCAGCCAGCAGAACCACAACCTTTTGCACATCTCCACGCACACACCATGCTACCAGAGTCTGAGTCGCGCCCCACACCCCTCCCTGACAGAGATGCTGTAGGCACCAGTCGGCGCTCTCTCAGACCCCGGAGAGTCTGAGCACTCCCAGCCTGGGCCAGCAGGAAAATCTCAGTGCGCTCTCACTGCTTGGAACCTCTCTGGCGGTCTGGAGCTGAAGACAGCTTAGGCTTTCATGGTTTGGGGTACAAGAAGGAGTTACTGTGACCCCAGAGAGCGTGACTGGGAACGTGTTCTGCCAAAGGCTGAGGGAGAATTTATGTGCTCTGGAGCACCCAGAGGGGAACAGACTGAGGCTTCTCTCTGAGAGGGAGGTCTGGGGGCAGTTTGCTTTCCTCTAAACCTCCAAAAACCATCAAGAGCTGCCAAGGGGAGAGAAAACAAACAAACAAACAAATAAAAATACCTCCAGAGAACAAAAGCCTGAAAAACCGGTTTCCTTAGAGCACACCCCCTGGATGGGGGCAGGAGGACTTAACTCAGGGAACACTGCCTGAAAACCCACGTGGCAGGTCCCTCCCCCAGAAAGCCAACTAAAAAAAAAAAAAAAAAAGACAAGAGAACAACAACTGCTACTTTGCTAGTTCATAGATAAAATTTTATTTTTAATTCGTTGCCACTATTCTGGTTCATTTTTTTAAAATATTTTATTTATTTATTTGACAGACGGAAATCACAGAGAAGCAGGCAGAGAGAGAGGAGGAAGCAGGCTCCCTGCTGAGCAGAGAGCCCAATGCGGGGCTTGATCCCAGGACCCTGAGATCATGACCTGAGCCAAAGGCAGAGGCTTTAACCCACTGAGCCACCCAGGTGCCCCTGGTTCATTTTTTTATAGATAATTTTTTAACCTATTTACCATCACAGTGAGATGTCGAGTACATCAAATTCCATAATAACCTTTTAACCTGAACTTTTTGTTTTTCTTTTGCTTTTCTATTTTTTTATTTTTTTATTTAATTTTATTTTAGTTTAGTATATTCTTTTTTTAATTTTATTTTTTAATATTCATATAGAGTTAACATTCAAGGTAATCCCCTTTCCCCAATCAATGCTACCCCTATAGGTAAACCAGTTTTTAAACCCCCTTTATCTTAGGAAAGCTGAGTCCCTTAACAAAGATATCAAGATACATCCAGGAAGAATCAAAATAACCTTCCTTGCCCACACTGAAAATTTATAACCACTCTCCCATCTTTTTCTTCCACCAGTGTTTCTGTGTATTTGTTTTTGTTCTGGTAGTATATAAATCTTATACATGGGTTCTTTTTGACGAGGTTCTTTTTTGTTTTGTTTTGTTTTGTTTTTATATGTTCATTTTTTTTCTCTTGTCATCTACCTTTATCAGTCTTTTTGTTTGTCTGTTTTTATTTGTATACTTCATAAATCTCACCCTTGGGCCCATTTGGGCTGGACCTTCTCTTTTATTTTATCTTTTTTTTTTCCTGTCTCTCTCTCTCTCTTTTTTCTTTCTTTTGGGTGGGGACTCTTGATTGCTCAGAATTATTCCAGGGTACACCTTGCCTGCACCACAGTTGATACATTCAGCTACATCTGTTCAGCCATCTCTCACCAAAATGACTAGGAGGAGGAATGCTCAACAGAAGAAAAATTCAGAGGTTGGGACTTCTGCAACAGAGCTAATGGCAATGGACATAGACAATATGTTGGAAAGGGAATTCAGGCTAACAATTATCCAGGCCATAGCTAGGTTGGAGAAAGCCATGGATGACCAAACGGAATTGATTAGGGCAGAAGTGAAAGCCACCAGTTATGAAGTTCACAAAGCTCTCAATGAGTTCCAATCTAATCTCAATTCTCTAAAAGCTAGGGTAACTGAGACAGAAGATAGAATTAGTGATCTGGAGGACAAACAGGTAGACAGAAAGGATCAAGGAAGAAGCCTGTAACAAACAACTTAGAAAACACATAAACAGAATTAGGGAAATAAATGATGCCATGAAACTTTCCAACATCAGAATTATTGGAATCCCTGAGGGGAAGGAGAAAGAAAGAAGACTAGAAGATATAGTTGAACAAATGCTCCATGAAAATTTTCTGAATCTTGTGAATGGAACCAGAGCTCCTGTACTAGAGGAAGAATGGTCTCCCCCCAAGATTATAGAATCTAGAAAGACCTCAAGACACATGACAGCAAGAATGAGGAATCGTAATTGTAGACAGGACCTCTTGAAAGCAGCTAGGACAAAGAAGTTCCTTTCATACAGAGGAAAGCCCATCAGAATAACATCAGACCTGTCCACAGAAACCTGGCAAGCCAGAACGCACTGGCAAAATGTATTCAGGACACTAAATGAGAAGAACATGCAGCCAAGAATACTTTTCCAGCAAGACTGACATTCAAAATGGATGGGGAGATAGAGTTTCCAAGACCGGCAAGGCTTAAAACGGTATGCGACCACCAAGCCGACACTGCAGGAAATATTAAGGGGGGTTCTATAAAAGAGGAAAAATCCTAAGAATATCATTGAACAGAAATATATGGAGACAGTCTACAGAAAGAAAGACTTCAAAGGTAACATATCTCTCAATAATCACTCTCAATGAGAATGGCTTAAATGCACCCAAAAATATGACACAGGGTTGCAGATTGGATAAAACGACAGGACCCATCCATATGTTGTCTACAAGAGACCCATTTTGAACCTAAGGATACACCCAGACTGAAAGTGAAGGGATGGAAGCACCTTTCATACCAATGGGCCTCAAAAGAAAGCTGGAGTAGCAATTCTCATATCAGATAAATTAGATTTTAAATTTTAAACTAAAGACTGTAGTCAGAGATACAGAAGGACACTACATAATTACTAATGGGACTATTCACCAAGAAGATCTAACAATTGTAAATATTTATGCCCCCAATATGGGAGCAGCCAATTACATAAGAAAACTGTTAATCAAGATAAAGAGTCTTATTGATGTGAATACATTAATAGTAGGAGATCTTAAACGCCACTCTCAGTAATAGACAGATCATCCAAGCAGAAAATCAATATAGAAAAAAGAACACTAAATGACACATTGGACCAGAAGGACCTCATAGATATGTACAGAACATTCAACCCTAAAACAATAGAACACTCATTTTTCTCAAGTGCACATGGAACCTTCTCCATAATAGACCACATACTGGGTCACAAATCAGGACTCAACTAATACCAAAAATTTGAAATTATTCCCAGGATATTTTCAGATCACAATGCTTTGAAACTGGAACTCAATCACAAGGAAAAGTTTGGAAGGAACTCAAACACGTGGAAGCTAAAGACCACCTTGTTTAAGAATGCTTGGATCAACCAGGGGATCAAAGAAGAACTTAAACAATTCATGGAAACCAATGAGAATGAAGACCCTTCTGCCCAAAACCTATGGGATACAGCAAAGTAGGTCCTAAGGGGGAAATACATAGCCATCCAAAACTCCCCCAAAATTGAAAAATCCAGAATACACCAGCTGTCTCTACACCTTAAAGAACTGGAGAATCAACAACAAATTAGACCCACTCCACACACAAGAAGGGAAATAATCAAGATTAGAGCAGAGATCAATGAGGTAGAAACTAGAGATACAGTAGAACATATCAATGAAACTAGAAGCTGGTTTTTTGAAAGAATCAATAAGATCAATAAACCATGGCCACATTAATCCAAAAGAAAAGAGAGAAGGCCCAAATTAATAAAATTATGAATGAAAAGTGAGAGATCACAACTAACACCAAGGAACTAGAAATAATCACCAGAAGTTATTATCAACAATTATATGCCAGTAAGTTAAGCAACCTAGATGAAATGGATGCATTCCTGGAAAACTATAAACTTCCAAAATTGAACTGGGAAGAAATTGACAACCTGAATAGACTGATATCTAGTACCGAGATTGAGCCAGTGATCAAAAACCTCCCAAAAAACGAGAGCCCAGGACCTGATGGATTCCCTGGGGAATTCTACGAAACTTTCAAAGAAGAAATAATGCTTATTCTCCTGAAACTGTTTCAAAAAATAGAACAGAAGGAAAACTTCCAGACTCTTTTTATGAAGCCAGCATTACTGTGACCCCCAAAACACGCAAAGACACTGCCAAAAAGGAGAATTTCAGACCAATATCACTGATGAATATGGATGCTAAGATTCTCAACAAGATCCTACCAATTAGGATCCAACAGCACGTTAAAAAGATTATCCACAGGATGCCTGGGTGGCTCAGTTGGTTAAGCGGCTGCCTTTGGCTCAGGTCATGATCCCAGCCTCCTGGGATCAAGTCCCACATCGGGCACCTTGCTCGGCAGGGAGCCTGCTTCTCCCTCTGCCTCTGCCTGCCACTCTGTCTGCCTGTGCTCACTCTCTCTCTCTGCCTCTCTGACAAATTAATGAATTAAAAAAAAAATAAAAATAAAAAGATTATCCACCATGACCTAGTGGGATTCATCCCTGGGTTACAAGGATGGTTCAACATCCTTGTTGCAAACATGCAAATCAATCAATGTAATAGAACAAATCAATAAGAGAAGAGAGAAGAACCACATGGTCCTCTCAATTGATGCAGAAAAAGCATTTGACAAAATCCAGCATCCGTTCCTGATTAAAACGCTTCAAAGTATAGGGATAGAGGGAAGATTCCTGAACTTCATAAAGTCTATCTATGAAAAACCCAAAGCAAATATCATTCTTAATGGGAAAAAGCTGGCAGCCTTCCCTTTGAGATCAGGAACACGACAAGGATGCCCACTCTCACCACTCTTGTTCAACATAATACTAGAAGTCCTAGCAACAGCAATCAGACAGCAAAGAAAAATAAAAGGTATCCAAATTGGCAATGAAGAAGTCAAACTCTTTTTCTTTGCAGATGACATGATACTTTATATGGAAAACTCAAAAGACTCCACCCCCAAACTATTAGAACTCATACAGCAATTCAGTAACGTGGCAGGATACAAAGTCAATGTACAGAAATCAGTTGCTTTCTTATACACTAACAATGAAAACACAGAAAGGGAAATTGGAGAATCGATTCCATTTACTATAGCACCAAGAACCAGAAGATACCGGGGAATAAACATAACCAAAGAGGTAAAGGATCTGTTCTCAAGGAACTACAGAACACTCATGAAAGAAATTGAAGAAGACACAAAAAGATGGAAGACCATTCCATGCTCTTGGATCGGAAGAATAAACATTGTTAAAATGTCTATACTGCTTTGAGCAATCTATACTTTTAATGCCATTCCGATCAAATTCCAGCGGTATTTTTCAAAGAGCTGGAGCAAATAATCCTAAAATTTGTATGGAATCAGAAGAGACCCCGAATTGCTC
>PISX010005938.1:13017-69479 GCA_004024625.1 Mellivora capensis
GCTTTACTACAAAGCTGTGATCACCAAGACAGCATGGTACTGGCATCAAAACAGACACATAGACCAATGGAACAGAGTAGAGAGCCCAGATATGGACCCTCAACTCTATGGTCAAATAATCTTTGACAAAGCAGGAAAAAATATACAGTGGAAAAAAGACAGTCTCTTCAATAAATGGTGCTGGGAAAATTGGACAGCTCTATGTAGAAGAATGAAACTGGACCATTCTCTTACACCGTATACAAAGATAAACTCGAAATGGATAAAGGACCTCAGTGTGAGACAGGAATCCATCAGAATCCTAGAGGAGAACATAGGCAGTAACCTCTTTGATATCAGCCACAGCAA
Source organism: Mellivora capensis (assembly GCA_004024625.1). Classification (NCBI taxonomy): domain Eukaryota; kingdom Metazoa; phylum Chordata; class Mammalia; order Carnivora; family Mustelidae; genus Mellivora; species Mellivora capensis. Next base: position 13,366 of record PISX010005938.1, read on the forward strand.
CTTCTTTCAATATATATGTCTCCAAAGGCAAAGGAAACAAAAGCAAAAATGAACTTTTGGGACTTCATCAATATCAAAAGCTTCTGCACAGCAAAAGAAACAGTCAACAAAACAAAGAGGCAACCCACAGAATGGGACAAGATGTTTGCAAATGACAGTACAGAGAAAAGGTTGATATCCAGTATCTATAAAGAACTTCTCAAACTCAACACACACAAAACAGATAATCATGTTAAAAAAAAGGGCAGTAGACATGAACAGACACTTCTCCAATGAAGACATACAAATGGCTATCAGACACATGAAAAAATGTTCATCATTACTAGCCATCAGGGAGATTCAAGTTAAAAACCAAATTGAGATACCACCTCACACCAGTTAGAATGGCCAAAATTAGCAAGACAGGAAACAACGTGCGTTGGAGAGGATGTGGAGAAAGGGGAACCCTCTTACACTGTTGGTGGGAATGCAAGTTCATGCAGCCACTCTGGAGAACAGTGTGGAGATTCCTCATGAAGTTAAAAATAGAGCTTCCCTATGACCCTGCAATAAATGTTCATAGCAATAATGGCCATGGTCACCAAACTGTTGAAAAAACAAGATGCCCTTCAACTGATGAATGGATAAGGAAGATGTAGTCCATATACACTATGGAGTATCATGCCTCCATCAGAAATGATGAATACCCAACTTTTTTTATCAACACGGATGGTACTGGAAGAGATTATGCTGAGTGAAATAATTTAAGCAGAGAGAGTCAATTATCATATGGTTTCACGTATTTGTGGGGCATAGGAAATAACACAGAGGACATGGAGAGATGGAGAGGAGAAGGGAGTTGAGGGAAATTGGAAGGGGGGGAATGAACCATGAGAGACTATGGACTCTGAAAAACAATCTGAGGGTTTTGAAGGGGCAGGGGGTGGGAGGGTGGGGGAACCTGGTGGTGGGTATTATGGATGGCATGTATTGCAAGGAGCACTGGGTGTGGAACAAAAACAATGAATTCTGTTACACTTAAAAGAAATTAAATTTAAAAAATAAATAAACCTATATAAAAAAAAGAAAATTATGTGGGTTTTTTTGAGTTAACAAAATTGATAAATCTTTATGAAATTTACAATAAAAAGGACACTCAAATAAATAGAAACAAAAATGAAATGAGACATTACTATTGACCTTACAGAATTAAAAAAAGGATTATGAAGGGATTTTTAAAAAATTGTTTGCCAATAATTTAGATAAACTTGATAAAATGAACATATTTCTAGAAAGACATAAACTATCCAATTTGACTCAAAAAAAATAGAAAATTTTTGAATAAATGTGTATCAGATAAAGAGATTGAAATAATAATAATAACAACTACCAAGAATAGTCCTGATGGCTGCCCTGTTAGAATCTACCAAATATTTAAGGAGGAATTAACACAAAGTTTCCCAAAAGTCTTTCAAAAATAGAAGAGAAACAAACACTAGTCAATTCCTTTTCTATAGTCAATATTACATTGATGCCAAAACTAAACAAGAAATTATAATAAAAGAAAACTACAGGTGAATATCACTTATGACTATAGACATAAAAATCCTAAACAGAATACTAGCAAACATAACTCAACAAGTTAGAATAATTCCAAGTAGAATCTATTCAGGAATGTAGGATTGGTTTAATATCTTTTTTTTTTTTTTTTTAGTAAAGTTAACACACAATGTTACATTAGTTTCAGGTGTACAGCATAGTGATTCAACTTCTCTACACTTTATGTTATGCTCATCACAAGTGTATCTACCATGTCACCACATAATGCTATTACATTATCATTTCCTATATTCCTTATTCTGTGCCTTTTATTCCTGTGACTAATTTATTCCATAATAGCGAGCCTGTATCTCCCACTTGCCTTCACCCATTTTGCCCTCTCCCCCACCTGCCTCTCCTCTGGCAACCATCATTTTCTTCTCTGTATTTACATGTCTTATTCTGCTCTTTGTAAATTTGGTTTTTAGATTCCACATATGAGTGAAATCATATCAATCATTGTTATATACCACAGAACATATGGTGTACGTTATAAAACCAAGTACATATATGAAATAACAAAGCATGGTCTATAAAAAAAAGTCTAATGAGAACCAAAGATTACATGATCATCTTAATAAGCATAGAAAAATAATAAAAACAAGGCAAGATATACTATCATCATCTCCATTTAACATTATAGTTAAAGTTCTAGCTAGGTAAAAAAATGAAATTAAAGGCATCCAAACAGGGGTGGGGTGAGGAGACATAATTATCTCTATTTATAGATGGCATGATATTGTATATAAAAGTCTTAAGGAATCCACTAAAAAAGTTATCACAAAGAGTTCATAAATGTAGGATATAAGATTAATGTACCAAGATCAGTTGTGTTTTTACATATTAGCAATGAGCAATCTGAAATGAAATTAAGAAAATAATTTCATTTTTAACAGCATCAAAAAATAAAATGCTTAGAATTCACTATAACAAAATAAGTTCAAATCTTACATACTGAAAACTACAGAACACTGCTGAAAGAATTAAAGAAGATCTAAATGGTAATATATTCCATGCCTATGTACCTGAAGACTTTGTATTGTTAAGATGGCAATACTCCCCCAAATTTATATACGAATTCAACACAGTCCCAGTAAGAATCCCACCTGGAATCTTTGGAAAAATTAACAAGTTGATCTTCAAATTATGTGGAAACTCAAGGGACTAGAATAGCAAAAAACATTAAAGGACTTACACTTCCCTCTTCCAAAATTTATTATAAAGCAACATTAATCAAGAGTGTGGTACTGGCATAAGGGCAGCCATTATAGTTCAGTGGACTATTAACTGAGAGTCTGTAAATACATCCTCATATTATGGTCAATTTACTTTCAGTAAGGATTCCAAAATAACTCAATGTTTTGAATTCAGTCTTTTCAACAACTTAATTCAGTCTTTTCAACAAATTTTTCTAGGATAAATGGCTAACCATACACAAATCAATGAAGTTAGACACCATACACAAAACAAAACTCAAAATGGATCAAAGACCTAAATGAGAGAACTAAAACTATAAAACTCTTAGATGCAATCTCTCATCATTCCTATTCAAAATTATGGTAGAATTTTTGATAGAGTTATAAGACAGGAAAAAGAAATAAAAGCTACACAGATTAGAAAGGAAGAAATATAACAGCCCCTATTTTTATAATATTTATTGCTGAAGGAGGGTCAAGTTGTAGGATTTGCACTACCCAAATGTAAGACTTACTATAAAGCTAGAGTAATTAAGATAGAATATTATTTTACAAAAGTATAGACACATAGATTGATGGAAGAGAACCAAGAGCCCAAAGAAAAACCCAAATAGTCAATTGATATTTGACAAATGAATAAAAAACAATTCAGTGGACAGTCATTTCAACAAATGGTGCTGGAACAATTGGACATCTAATTTTTAAAAAATGAACATAAAGACATTAAAATTTTCCTAAAAATTAACTAAAAATGAATAATGGATAATAAGCCTAAATCCAAAATATATAATTTTAAAAATATGTATTAGAGGGAAACAGAAGAAATCAGGCCCTGCTTCAGACTCCTTCCCACGCTCATTCTCTCTCATTCCCTCTCTCTCTCACCCTCTTTATCAAACAATAAAATCTTTGGGACACATGGGTGGCTCAGTCGGTTAAGCATCTCCCTACAGCTCAGGTTATGATTCCAGTGTCCTAGGATCAAATCCTGAATCTGGCTCCTTGCTCAGGGGGGAGTCTGCTTCTCCCTCTGCCTGCCACTCTCCTTGCTCCCATGTGCTCTCTCTCTCCCTCTCTCTGACTAATAAGTAAGTAAATAAATAAATCTTTAAAAATTAAAAAAAATAATTTCAAAAAATTTTTAAAAAGAAAAAGAAAATTGTCTTTAAATATGAGAAGCAGAGCGCCCCATTCATGACTATGAGCTGCAAAGAGTGACTTTGTTCCAAGGAGTACAGTATGGAAGAAGGGAAAGAATAACTTTATAGTGGAGGAGCCCAATAAATGCTGTCTCACTGAGGCAAGGTTAACACAACAGTGATCAGTCATATAGATAATGTGAATTCTTGATATGATGTCACAAAAGTGATGCTTTATCTCACTGATTTTCTACCTCCAAGCCCATAATCCCAATGGAGTTAAGCAAATTGTAACTGGGAAGTATTCTACAAAATAACTAATCTTACCATAATTCCTCAAAACTGTCAAGGTCATCAAAAAAAACAAGGAAAATCTGAAAAACTGTCCCAGCCTAAAGAGCAATGGAAACTAATTGTGTTATGATACATCCCTTTATGGGGTGCTGCAACAGAAAAGACACATTTGGTAAAAACTGAGGAAATCTGAATATACTAAGAAATTCAGTTAATAAGATACCAATATCCTTTCAAATTAGTTTTCAAACTCTTTAGGTAAATACCCAATAGTGTGATTCCTAAATCATATGTTATTTCTACTTTTACTTTTTTGAGTAACATCTATACTGTTTTCCACAGTGGCTGAATCAGTTTGCATTCCCACCCAACAGTGCAAGAGAGTTCCTTTTTCACCATATCCTCTCTGACACTATTGTTTCTTGTGTTGTTGATTTTAGCCATTCTGATAGGTATGACTTGATATCTTATTGTGATTTTGATTTGGCTTTCCCTGCTGATGAGTGATGTGGAGCATCTTAGGTTTGTGTTTGGTATTTCCATCCTGTTCCATTGATCTATTCCTTATGTTTATTGAAGTATTTTTTATAATAGCCAAAATATGGAAGCCAACCAAATGTCCATTGGCAGATGAGTGGATAAAGAAGAGGGGTATATATAAAAAATGGAATATTATTCAGCCATAAAAAATAATTAAATCTTGCCATTTGCAACAACATGGAGGAGGTTATAGAGTATAATGTTAAATGAAATAAGTCAGAGAAAGACAAACACCATATGATTCCATTCATATGTGGGATTTAAGAAACAAAAACAAAGGGGGAAAAAAGAGAAAGAGAGACAAACCAAGAAACAGATCCTTAACTATAGAGAACAAACTGATGGTTACAGAGGGGAAGTCAGTGGAGAGGGGAGGTGCTGGATGAAATAGAAAAATAAATACGAGGCAAAAAGTGGGAATAGCATTCAGAATTTATTTTGCAGTGAGCTGTTATTGAGGAAGTGCATACCCTGAGAAATAAAAGTGGGACCAACAAGCTCCCTCCCCAGAACTCACACAACATCTCAGCATCAAGCCGCCAGATTTCTGAACTCTGTCTCTGAGCATATGTGCTTTATCTTCATTTATTTTGTGCACCCATTAATGAGATGTTCCTAAGGTCTCAGGAAAACCCCCAAGAGATTATTTTTTGGGTCTGGAACACTCAAAAAATTTCCATATAAATTAACTGTAATTATTTCTTTGCTTTATGTCATTTCTGCTCATGAAAGATTTCAGAGAAACACTCTACTTTCAGACAGTAGGGAAACACATTTTGGTTTATTAGTTGTAACAAATATAGCATACTAATGTAAGATGTTACTAATAGGAAACCTAGTTGCAAGTTATCTAGGGAGTCAGTCACTACCTTTGTGATTTCTTCTGTACTACCTTCGTTCTCTCTTTGCAAAAATTGTTTTAAAATAAAAATGTTATTTAAAGGAAGAGAGAAAGGAAGGAGGGAAAGGAGGAAGAAAGGAGGGTAGGAAGGAAGGAAGGGAGGGAGGAAGGAAGGAAAAAAGGAAAGGTGAAAAAAAGGAGAAAATAATTTTAATCATGGTAAGGGATTTACATCTTAGACTGTGGAAATTTTATTCTAAAGAGATTTTAATGTCTTTGGCAGGTCACTATTGAAGCTTACTAGTGAGTGGTTTGTGGAATAAACCTCCTTCTTCTTTTTAAATATTGATAGAATTTACCCATCTCCAGTCTTTTAGAAGCTCTTTTGTCTTTACATGAACATGAAAGATCAATGACAGTTATCTCATTTACAGATTCTCTTGAGACTCTGGTGTGTAATTTAGATGGGTCAGAGGTTTGAACTCAAGTAAAACAAATATGTGCACTCTTACAATCTTTTTTATCCAAAATGAGTTTATTTACTTCACTTTCAGAAATGCTCAGTATACCCTTTTCAGCCCAAAGACGATTCTTCTTGACAGAGAAGAGAGGAGCAGAGGAGTTGAGGAGCTTTCTTGCACCAGCATAGTTCTTTCAATGTTTTATTTGTTTCCCTAGACATTCTTAGAAGATCACTTCTCTAAATGTGTATACAAGCATGTGTATGTTCATGTGTGTATAAACACATATTATACATATAAATTATAATAAATTTACTTATAAAAATATTTTTTAACTTTTAAATAAATTTATTGATAAATTACATGCATTTTTTTCTGGAGCATTAACTTACCTTAAATCTAAATTATCTGACATTTTTATAATATACACATCATTCACCTACAATTTAGCACAATACATTCTATAATTTCTATAGTGTGGTCATATTACTTCTTACCTAGTAAGTTGTTTTGTAAGTCACATCATAGGGTCAAAATTAGGTACATGTCACAAATAAGGCTGGCAGTATGTATCTTTTTTTAATTGTTGTCTCGATAAATCTGGAAAAGCCAATTTTCTTCTCCGGCATTGCTAAGGATAGAGGTTACTGCACATAAAGTTGTTGACTTGCAGGGAAAAGCCAAGTTTTTATTTAAAAAACTCCTTAATGACCCTTGTAGTGTATAAAGTGAAAGGTTTTAAATTAAATACAATACCATGAGATTTCTAATCCCATTTGCAAATGATAAAACTGACACTCAGAGAGATTGCAGAAACTCAAAGAGCTAATAACTCCTTCTGTAACTTCTCAAATTATCAGTGTGTGTGTGTGCATGTGTGTGTGAATGTAGATATGAACTCAAGCTGCCACCCTACCACTGTGAAATAACAAACATGTTACAAGTGATTTAGTGAGTACATGAATGAGGGAGGGACTATGATGGAATTAGCATGGTTCTTAATGCAGGATAGGGAAGAGGGGAGTCTGGATTCTGATCACACTGAGGGGCTGACTGTGCCTTCAGGGATTCTGATCTGATAGCCCTTCTGGACTCCAAAAATCTGTACTTAGAACACACATCACTATTTTGAAGTACCTCTCTGTTTATAAATCCCTTCAAAGGGGTAAGAAGCCTGCTTCCCCACATTTGAAGTCATTATTCCAGCTCACAGCTAAGATCTGTAGGGTCTCAGGCAAATTGTTATTTTCTTGAATCTATAGTTCTCCCTGTCTGTAGACTGAGAGTAGGTGGGGAGCCCTTAGAGGGATATTGAAAGGAATAGTGCTCCTGCAGGTGTAAACTGCTTTGCATGGTGTCTGACTCCAAGGAAGTGTTAGAGATGGACAAGAGAAAATCCCAGCTTTGAAGACTGAAAGCAAGAGGCTGCAAGAAGTTGGGGCCCGCAGGAAGGCTTCCTAGAGTAGACAAAAGAGGAGATGAAAAATTTGAGGAACCCAGGCCATATGTACGTGCTTTGGGGAGTACAAAGGAAAGACAGCATAGGCTAGGATCAGAAAAAGGTGGGACACTACCAACCAAGCCAGGGCTCAAGACTTTCTGCTCAGTAATGTGCCCTGTGTGCATCTTTCCATAACCCTGTGTGGGGAAAGTTGAGGAAGGAATTTTGGAAAGAATTCTGGCCCTTTCTCTCCCTGCCTTGAGGAGAGAACAAATGTGCTATGGAGCCACCTGCATAGGTCTCAGCTCAGAGCTAAGTGATCAATAACTCTGGGGTGCAGAGTTAAAGAAAGTCACATCACTAAATTTGAGGGAAAAGACAAATAGGAAGAGGCCAGTCATAAAGGTGGTTGGTTAGAGACCCAACTCCTGATGAGATAAAAGTTTCAGAAAATAGGGAAGGAAGGGTCTAGGGCAACCACACAGCCAGAAGGCACAGTAGGTTTTTGTCCAGTGGAGAGTTCCATAGTCCTAGATGCAAGTGGACTTCTTGGGGAGGGGTTCTGAATCTGATAATTAGTATCCAACACCTCAGTTCCTGGGTTTAGAATGAGGGCAGTCAACCCAGCAGAACACAGGCATGTGGTGACTCCCAGCTGCAGAGCTGGTATAATCTCATAGCTAGAATCTACTTGGTGACCACGGTGACCTTGAAGATTAGAGGCCCACTTCAGGAGAGCCTTCTAGGAAACAGCAGTATTTTTTTGTTGTTCCACATGCAGAAATATTCATAAGCTATAGCTAGAGGGTGTCAACACTGTCTAAGCAGTCACTGTAATGGAGCTCTGGGGCACCAGCTTGTGTACAGCCAGCACCCTTCTGCTAAAAACCTATGTATTAGCTGTACAAACCAATCTTTCCTATTCTCGTGAGCTCCAATTTTCTTACTTTTACAAAGGAGATAAATACCTACATCTATGGGTTATTATAAGGATTAAGTAAGATGTGAAGGAGAGGCAGAGTGGCTGTTAACCATTAAATGATTAATGAACAATAATCAGTTTTAGTATAACTATTAATGTTATTAGATTTAAGACTAGTATCAATTTTTTTCTTGCTCATATTTGATTATTATTTTCTATATATTTATTTATTATCGTGTTACCTTAGTCATCATACAATACATCATTAACATTTCTTGAAGATTCATCTATTTCTTTCTAGGAAAAATAGAACAAAACATCAGAATTCAAAGTCACCTTATTCTATCATCCTCCATTCTATTTGTATTATTTTTATACTTATATCTCCAAGTCTCTTCCTCTCTCTCTCCTTTCCTTCCTTCATTCCTTCCTTCTTCTTCTTCTCTCTCCCTCCCTGATTCTCTCTCTTTCTCTTCCTCTTTCTCTCTTTCCTATAAGTGGAGAGCACACTGAGAACAAGGCAGAGGAATTAGGACATTCAGGTAAGGAAAAACAGGTATGAATCAGAAACAAAACATCTTCCAAACAAGGTGACTATTTGTTAAAATGTAACTCTTTGAATTATTCTCATAGAGAATTTTAAAAATAATTTATTCCTTTTTCCTTGCCCCTAGATCTGAATTTTTCATCACAGTCCCATTGCCATTTTATTATAGAGTTCTGACACCAAGATATGGGATCATTTATGAGGCTGCTGGAACATAGCATAAAATAGCTAAAACAATTTAATCGCTCATTTTGATTTAGTCTTCTCTTCTGACCAGTAATGACTTTGGATGCCATCCTATTGACCTCCTCTGCTTTTGTTGCCATCAAAATCGATACAGTATGTAATGTCATAAATTTGCCTTGGCTGACTTTCAGTCCATTGGCACACCAAATGCTCCCCCTACAAACTGGGTGATAATGAAATTGTGGGTGACAGGCTTCCTGTATTCAGCAATCATTATGGTGGAGCCTGGCCTTAAAGTAAACAATACCCAGAGCCAGTAAGATTGGGGAGATACTGATCAACAAGCTCCCTTGGAAGTTTCAAACTTTACCTGAATTTTTGTAGGCAATGAGGATTAGCTACAAAGTACCAGGTTCTGTTTCCTTTCCTTTCCTTTTTTTTTTTTTTAAGATTTATTTATTTATTTGAGAGAGAGAGAGGAGGGAGGGGCAGAGCGAGATGGAGAGGGAGAGTCCTCAAGCAGACTCCCTGCTGAGCATGGAGTAAAACTCAGGGATCCATCCCAGGATCCCAAAATCATGACCTGAGCCAAAATCAAGAGTTGGATAATCAAACTGACTGAAACCCCCAGGCACCCCTCGAACAATTTTCTTAATAAGGTTCTTTTCAGCTGGGCCAGAGAGAATATCAATAGTTTATGTGACTTCAACATAATTTTTCCTCATGGAAGTAACCCTTATCCAGTTGAAAAATATAATACATAAATAAAAGATCATACAGAGCACATATATAAATTTTAGAGAGTAGAGCTGAACATTTATTTTTCCTGCATCAACTTAAACAGACATTTCTGTTATTTCAAAAGCATCTAGCCCCTGCCCTCTCATGCCTAGCTTCCAAAGAGGCCCCATCCCTCACTCTCAGATGTGACTCCAAATCTGATTTTTGTGTCAATAATTCCCTTTATTTCTATTGTACTTTGTAACTTGTAGATGGATCCATTAATAATATATTGCTTTAAATTTTGTGTTTTTGGGGTGCCTGGATAGCTCAGTGGGTTAAGCCTCTGCCTTTGGCTCAGGTCATGATCTCAGGGTCCTGGGATCGAGCCCCCCATCGGGCTTTTCTGCTCAGCAGGGGGCCTGCTTCCCCCATCCTCTACCTGCCTCTCTGCCTACTTGTCATCTCTCTGTCAAATAAATAAATAAAATCTTTTTAAAAATTGTGATTTTGGGGCGCCTGGGTGGCTCAGTGGGTTAAAGCCTCTGCCTTTGGCTCAGGTCATGATCCCAGCATCCTGGGATCAAGCCCCACATTGGGATCTCTGCTCAGCAGGGAGCCTGCTTCTCTTCCTCTCTCTCTGCCTGCCTCTCTGCCTACTTGTGATCTCTGTCTGTTAAATAAATAAAATAAATAAATTTTTTAAAAAATTGTGTTTTCTAATGTTTTATAAGTGAGTTCAATATTACTTGTCTTCCATGGCTTTCTCCTTTGTTTTGAAATTATTATTTTTTTTCTTTTGAGACTCACTCACATTATATATCGTGACCTGGCCCACTCGTGGTTACTGTTTTATAGCACTCTTTAAATACACCACAACCATATATTCTGTCTGCTCTTGAAAGACATTTGCAGTTTTTATGTTTATTTGTTTCATGTGTATGTAAAAAACTATCACAAACCTGATCACATATCTTATTTTGCTTATTTTAATACATTTTAGAATCAACTTATCAAATTCCAAGGAAAAACACATTGGAAATGTTATTGGAATTCCACTAAATCTGAGTCAGTTTAGAATTGGTATTTTGTGATTGTATTGTTTTCCATTTATTTATGCCTCCTTTAATATCTTTTAATATAGTTTTGTATTTTCTGTATAGCGATTGTGCATTAGTTTTGCTAGATTTTCTTAAGTAACTTTTTAATGATGACTGTAAATGGTATCTGTAGTAATTTCATGTCTGCCATAACAAAGTGTCACGAACTCAATGGTTTAAAACAACAGAAAGTTATTTATTCACAGTCTTGGAGGCTCAAAGCCTAAATCCAAGATTGACCACGCTTCCTAGCAGACTATGAGGAGAATCCTTTCTTCCTGTGGTGGCTGTAGACACTTTGCTTTCCTTGACCTAAAGCTACTTCACTCTAATCTCTATGTCTGTCATCATAGTGTTTGCCCTGTGTTGTCTCTGTGATTATTCTCTTCTTACAAAGGCATCGGTCATATTGGATTCGAGTCTACTCTAATGAGTTCCTCTACTTGATTACATTTAGAAAGACATTATTTCCAAATAATGTCACATTCTCAAGTACCAGGCATTGGGACTTCAACATATCTTTTGTGGGGACACAATTCAGTCTATAACAGTGTCTGTTTTTTTATTACACTTTTCTAGTAGCTTTTTTGCTAGTATATAGAAAGGCAAATAACTTCTGCATACTGATTTTAAGTTCAGTAAACTTGATAAATTCCCTTATTAATATTTTTTAGGTTTTTCTACATAAGAAATATTACCATCTACAAATATTAAGAATTTTGTTTCCTACATTAATCAGAGTTTTCCAGAGAACCAGAACCAATAGACAATATATATAATATATATTTTATTTTTTTAAATTTATATGTTATTTTGCATATATGCAGTTGACCTTGAACATTGTGGGAGTTAGGGGCCTTGACCCACCATGCAGTTGAAAATCTGTGTATAACTTTTGACTTCCCCAAAACTACTAATAACCTACTGTTGACCTTAGCAATAACATAAACAGTTGCTTATCACATATTTTGTATATTACATTATTATATACTGTATTCTTACAATAACATAAGCTGGAGAAAATGAAATGTTATTGAGAAAATCATAAGGAAAAGGAAATGCATTTACAGAACTGTACTGTATTTACTGAAAACAATTTGCATGCAAGTGTACCTGCATAGTTTAAACCCATGTTGTTCAAGGGTCAACTGTGTATATACATAAAAAGGGATTTATTTTAAGGAATTTTCTCAGATAATGATGAAGGCTGGGAAGTCCCAAGATCCATAGTCAGCAAGCTGAGGATCCAGGATATTCAATGTATTGTTCCAGTCTGAGTCTGAAGGCTTGAGAACCAGGAGAACTGATGGTGTGAGTTCTAGCCCAAAGGCAGAAGAGCAATGCCCCATCTTATCTTATGCAATCAGACAGAAGTTCCCTCTTACCAGCCTTTTTGTTCTATTCAGGTATTCAGTTGATTGGGGGAGACCCACCCACATTAGAAAATATATTCTGCTTTACTCAGTCTATTGATTCAAATGTTGCTGTCATCCAAAAGCTCCCTTACAGACACACTGTGATGAGAAAACAGCCATAGCCAGTGGCTCAACAACCTTATATCTAGCAGGTGCTTGCTCCCTGCTCTCTATCTCCTGCTTACTTGTGACCTGGGAGGGAGGACTGCCCTCGCCCCTGGCTCAGGGCACCTTAGCTCTGGGATTTGTTAGTAATAAGCCTTGTGCCCTTACTTCCTTTGAGTGAGTGTAGTGAAACTGCCTATGATCCAAACAACTGTGGGTTTTCACTTCCCTGAAGGTGGTGCTAGGAGGCTGAGGAGGCTCCCTGCTGACCCTACCTGGGTGCCTTATACCTCCTCATTCTACAGGTCAAAATTTGCATATTCTTAACTCACCAGCTCCTGGTTTTCCAATACAAGCACCTAGGAGTTGTGACCAAATGTTCAGGCACCCTGTGGTCAAGTCAAGTTCACACATAAAAATAACCAGCAAACCTCCTTTCCAATATTTAAATATTATTTATTTCTTTATTTATTTGACAGACAGAGATCACAAGTAGGCAGAGAGGCAGGCGGGGGGGGGTGGGGGGTGGGAAGCAGGCTCCCTTGTGAGCACAGAGCCCAATGCGGGGCTCTATGCCAGGACCCTAGAATCATGACCTGAGCCAAAGGCAGAGGCTTTAACCCACTGATTCACCCAGGTGCCCCTCCTTTCCAATATTTATAATTTTGTTTTTCCTTGAAAGGGGAACCCTCCTACACTGTTGGTGGGAATGAAAGCTGGTGCAACCACTCTGGAAAACAGCATGGAGATTCCTCAAAAAGTTGAAAATAGAGCTACCCTATGACCCAGCAATTGCACTACCGGGTATTTACCCTAAAGATACAAACGTAGTGATCAGAAGGGGCACGTGCACCTGTATGTTTATAGCAGCAATGTCCACAATAGCTAAACCATGGAAAGAACCCTAGATGTCCATCAACAGATAAATAGATAAAGAAGATGTGTTATATACATACAATGGAATACTATGCAGCCCTCAAAAGAAATGAAATCTTGCCATTTGCAAGGATGTGGATGGAACTAGAGGGTATTATGCTTAGCGAAATAAGTGAATCAGAGAAAGACAATTATCATATGATCTCCCTGATATGAGGAAGTGGAGATGAAACATGGGGGTTTGGGGGGTATGAAAAGAATAAATGAAACAAGATAGGGATTGGGAGGGAGACAAACTATAAGAGACTCTTAATCTCACAAAACAAAGTGAGGGTTTCTGGGGGGAGGGGGGCAGGGAGAGGGTGGTTGGGTTATGGACATTAGGGAGGGTATGTGCTATGGTGAGTGCTGTGAAGTGTGTAAACCTGGAGATTCATAGACCTGTACCCTGGGGCTAATAATACATTATATGTTAATATAAATAAATAAATAAGTAAGTAAGTAAATAAATTAATAAATAAATAAAATTTTAAAGATAAATCTAAAAAAATTTGTTTTTCCTTGATTTACTGTACTGTCCAGGAACTCTATTAAAAAAAAATAAATGAATGAATGAGAAATCTGTGTCTTCATCTTGTCCCTCATCATCCAGAAACCATTTCCAGCTCTTTCCTATCAAGCCTACTACTTGCTGTTTGTTTAGATACTACTCATCTGGCAACTATTTAAGGCCTTTTTTTTCTTTTTTATTTATTTTAAAAATTGATTTTATTGATTGATTGATATGAGGGAGAGAGAGAGAACACCAGGGAAGAGGGAGAGGGACAAGCATACTTTGTGCCTAGTGTGGAATCCCAATGCAACGTGGGGCTCCATCCTACAAGCCTGACATCACCACGTCACCACCTGAACCGAAGCCGAGAGTCAGTGGCTCAACCAACTCAGTCGCTCTGGCACCCAGAGGATTTTTTTTTTCTATTCCTAGTTTGTTAGAGGATTATTCTTGGAAAATCATAAAACACCTTTTCTACATTTATTGAAATGAACATATGGTTTCTCCTTTAATCAGTTGATATGATAAATTATAAACATCAATTTTTTCTAATAGGAATTCCAGTTTTTCTGGATGCATTCAGCTTGGCTGAGCTACCTGATAGTATTTTATGTGATATTTTATATTTTTTTTCTTTTTTTTTTTTTTTTTTTTGCATATGTATTCTTAAGTGGGTTGGCTTTAGTTTTCTTCCTGGTTTTGGGATCTACATAATGCATACCCTGTAAAATGAGTTGGAAATTTTTCCCCGTTTTTCAGATTATATAAGATTGACAACATTCTTTCTTAAACATTTTACTCTACCAGTGAATACCAGAATTTTGATCTTAGGAATTCTTTGTGGTTTAACTTGTTTTTCCATTTTTAAATAGATTTTAAAATAGATTTCCTATTACTTTGATGTTATTTCTGATAAACTGTATTTTTAAGAGTTTATTGAATGACATTTTCTGATTTATTACAATATTTTCTGACACTCTGTAAGATCTGATCTGTAGTAATGTCCCTCTTTGCAACTGCTTGGCTATTTGTGTCTTCAGTCTTTTCTTCCTTATGTAATCTTGCCAGAGACTTCTACTTTTCACTAGTCTTTTCAAAAGATCAGTTTTCACCTTTGCTAATCTCCTCCTTATAATGTTTCCCATATTAATTTGACTCTCATCTTTAAAATTTGCTTCTATTTCATTAGTCTATTTGCCCTAGCTTTTGATTTTCACCATTTCCCCTTTTAGAAGAAAAACTACTATTCCCTCTAGAAGAACTTCTCACTTTTTTCACCAGTTTTCATGATAGTATTTTTAATTTTCATTTAATTCAGAATGGTTTCTAATCTCCCTCTTGATCTATGAGTTTTTAGAATTTTACTTTACATTTCTAAATATACAGTTTATCTTTTTCTGGTTTTCTTTTAATTATTTATTCATAATTTAATGGCATTGTAGTTAGAGAGTGTGGTTCATTAGCCAATTTTTAAAATGGAGAGTCACTATATTTTATCTAAAATATGGAAGTTTTTTTTTAAATATTTACCATATAAGAAGTGTGTTTTTCCAGTGCCTTGTGAACCATTTTATATATGTTTGCCCAAGGTTATTTTCCTTTTCAACAACCCCCAAGTTCTTCCTGTTGTTTTTTCCATTTCCTTTATTCTCCCTCTCCCTCTCTCCCTCCCTCTCTAGCTCCTGCTTCCATTATCTCCTGTGGCAGCACATGGGCATATGCACTATCCTCTCTATCTTCCTCCCTCTCTCTTTCTCCCTTCCCCTCTGTCCTTCTCCCTCTTCTTGAAGAATAATTTACTGAGGGATATGTGGGATTTTTTTTTCTATTTATTTATTTGACAGAGAGAGAGAGATCACAAGTAGGCAGAGCAGCAGGCAGAGGGAGTGGGAGAAGCAGGCTCCCTGCTGAGCAGAGAGCCAGATGTGGTGCTGGATCCCAGGACCCTGAGATCATGACCTGAACCAAAGGCAGAGGCTTAACCCACTGAGCCACCCAGGGGCCCTGAGGGATATGTGTTTAAAAATCTTCCACCAAATTTGTGAATTTTTAAATTATTTCTTTTTTTAAAAAGATTTTTTACTTATTTATTTGACAGAGATCACAAGTAGGCAGAGAGGCAGGCAGAGAAAGAGAGGGGGAAGCAGGCTCCCTGCTGAGCAGATTTGTATTTATCTCTAATATCTAAGTGCTTTATGTCCACTTGGTTTAGAGACTTTTCTCTACACCTATTTTTTTTTGAGAATTGTTACAAGTTTCTTTTTTTAACCTTACTCTTTCTCTCTTTTTCTTTAAATATTGAAGTAGAGTTGACATATAATGTCATATACACATATAATATAACATTATACATATTATATATGTTATATATAATATATGACATATATTATATGTTGTAGGTGTACAATACAGGGACTGGACAACTCCCAGCAAGACCAGCACTCACCGTAATTGTAGTCTCTCTCACCATATCATATTATCACATTACTGACTGCATTCCCTACACTGTACTTTATATCCTGATAACTAATTTATTTTACAACTGGCAGCTTGTACCTTTTAATCCCCTTCACCTATTTCACCCATTCCACCACCTCCCTCCCTTCTAAAGATATCATGCTAAATAACATAAGTCAGAGAAAGACAAACACTATATGACATCATTTATATGTGAAATCTAAAAATAATACAAAACAAAAACAGACTCATAAATACAGACAATAAACTGGTACTCTTATTATTTCTTATTTTCTCTACTGGTTTGGTAGTTACATATTCATATCCTTTTAGCAGAAAGACTGAATTTTTAAAAATGCATATAGAATACAGTAAAAGTTAATCAAAATTCTCATTCTCCCTCAAAACAGTTATGAAATATTTTAACTTTCATTATTCCTTTCACCTGAAGTTGTATTGATTTCCAGCATTTTGTTTCATCTTCTACCCTGTCATGCTCCCTTACCTATCACACACAATTAGGCATTACTGTTTCTAATACATCCATAAATGCTTAGAGCATATATTAATTACATGTTAATGTATATTAACAACATATTAACTAATATAAATGTTCATAATTCATTTCAAATTCCAGCTTTTACCTGGAATTATTTTATTTCTGCTTAATATATGTCATTTAAAACCCACTTATAAAAAATCTGTTGATAGGGGCGCCTGGGTGGCTCAGTGGGTTAAAGCCTCTGCCTTCAGCTCAGGTCATGATCTCAGAGTCCTGGGATTAAGCCCTGTACTGGGTTCTCTGCTCATCAAGGAGCCTGCTTCTCCCCTCAGTCTTTCTGCCTGCCTCTCTGCCTACTTGTGATCTCTGTCTGTCAAATAAATAACAAAATCTTAAAAAAAAATCTGTTGATAGTAAAGATTTCCCCCCCAAAATTACCTCTTTCATCCTTATTCTTTTTTTTTTTAAGATTTTATTTATTTATTTAACAGACAGAGATCACAAGTAGGCAGAGAGGCAGGCAGAGGTGGGGGGGAAGCAGGCTCCCTGCTGAGCAGAGAGCCCGATGTGGGACTCGATCCCAGGACCCTGAGATCATGACCTGAGCTGAAGGCAGAGGCTTTAACCCACTGAGCCACCCAGGTATCCCCTCATCCTTATTCTTGAAAACTATTTAGAGTATAGTATTCTGGGGAAAGATTTATTAATTTCAGCACATTAAAGATAATATTTCACTGTTCTCTGACTTTTATATTTGCTTTTAATAAGTTGGGTCATGCTAAATAATGTTCTTCTGTGGTTAATTGATCTTTTTGTCTATGGCTTTTAAATTTTCACTTTCTTTGGTGTTCTACAGTTTCAACATGTGTCTAGGAGTACATTTTTCTAAATGTTTTTTTCCTGTTTTGTTATTTGTTGAACTTTCTAATCTGAATTTAGTGGGATCAATAAGGTGAGATACAGGTCACAATGGAACACCATAAGTACAAAAAGGTTAATTATACATAAAAAAAACATGGATGGAACATAAGGCCACATAGCTGAAGGGAAATAAAACAGTAAAAACAAAATGAATCTAAAACATAAAAGCACTTAAAGTTTTAAGGATTTATATAAAACTATATGAATCATGGACAGTTAAATAAGCAAAATATATCCAGTAACACTTTAGAATGATTGTTTAAGATGGGATAGAGAGGATCAGAATGCAGGATAAGGATAAAGGGTAGAAAATAAGCAAACTAATAAATAAATGAATGAATAACTGGGGCCTGGAACTGACCAATGTGGTAACTTTCACTGAGCCAAGGAATATTTATTCAAGCCTTGACATCTGAACCCAAAATGTATGTGTGTATGTGTATCTGTGTCTTTTCAGTTAGTACATTTGTTAACTAAAGTTTTAATTTCAATGTACTCAAATTCATAATTTTTACTTATACTTTGTGCATTCAAAGTTTTTTATAAAATGTTCAAAATGATGTTCTCTTGTACTTTCTTCCATTAAAGAAGAAAATGTGAGTGTGTGTGTACTTTTCATAATTAGGTCTTTAATCCAGCTGGTGTACAAATTTGCATGTGCCAAAGTGAGATTTCCTTCTGGCTTCTATTGGCACTAACAGTGGGTATTTCATAACCAGTGTCCCTTTCAGTTTCTGTCATGCCCTCATATCCCTCCCTGTGATGTTCATTCAGATTTGAACTCCAGTTAGAAGTTGACCTACAGCAGATTATGATGTTAGATGAAAATTACAATGAAAGATCTTTCTTTTAGCCTGAATTATTTCTTTGATAGCCACAATTGGAATATAAATATTGCAAAAAATAATAATAATCATATTAGCCTAGAGCAACCCTATAGCCAGGATGTAGGATTAAGGCATAATCAGGTTTTGGAAATTTCACTAGTGATGAGATAAAAATTGTAATCAAAAGGTAGGCATAATGAAAAGCCAGCAAACTCTTCACCATAGCCAGAATTCCCACATCTGCTCCAATCATATTTCTTTTTTTTTTAAGATTTCATTTATTTATTTGACAGAAAGAGAGGGAGTGCAAGCAGGCATAACAGCAGGCAAAGACAGAAGCAGGCTCCCCGCTGACCAAGGAGCCCAATGTGTGTCTCAATCCCAGGACTCCAAGATCATGACCTAAGCCTAAGGAAGGCACCCAACAGACTGAGACATCCAGGTTCACCTAAATGTCACTTTCTTCATGAAACTTCTCTGTCTGGTCAATGATCCTCCTAAGTACTCATTAGGCACCCTGCATTTGCCTCATTAGAGTACTCACCAACTCCAAGGAACTCTTCTACAGGACTGTGGGGACTGTTGCTTTAAATATGACAGCCTTTTCTCTTCCACTTCTGATATTAGGCCCCTCCCCTCTGATGCTTGGCATGGTCCATGCCCTTGGAACAACAAGGACTTCAAATTGCATAGGCCTCAGTGCATTGATTAGAGTTTTTCCTTGAGGCTGATGTACAGATATCTCTATCGGAGCCTTTAAAATGAGAAGATGAAAATTCAGAGTTACCCAAGGCCATATTCACCTGGTAATGGAAAAGTCTTTACAGAACAGTCAAACAGAACCAAACAGCAGTGAGAGAGGCAAAAAGAAGCATCTGGAGAGATTTAAGTACTTGATGTAAACTCTTGAGATTCTGCTTCAGGAAGTTCTTCCTTAATCTTTTCAATCCTAGAACTGCTAATTTTCTTTTTGGATTGTGCTAATCAATTAATCAATTAATCAATTAATCTTTATCTATTAATCTTTATCTCTTGCAATACAGAGTTCTAACTTCACCATTCATCTTTATCTCCCTCAGAATGTGACCAGCAGACCAACAGAGCATCTCTGTCACCTGGGAGCTTATTTGGCATCTCATTCCCAGGCCCAATCTGCATACTTCTGGGAGTCTGGTTGCAATGCATCCTTGAGGGTTCTTACACGTGTTACAGTTTGAGAAGATCTCATGTAGACTATAAGCTATACAAGAACAGAGAATCTGTGCCTTTTGCTCAAAGTTGTATCCTCACCACTTAGAAAGTGTCTGGACCACAAATTAATATGGTGGCATATTGGGCAATCACAAATAGGCAGAGATAACACTGTAGCCCAGCAAACTTCTTACATGGAGAAAAGAACCAGAAGTAAGCAAGATGTTTGGGGTTTAGGGGACTGAGAAAAGATGATGTAGAGCTGAGACTTTTGAGTCAAAGAATTGAAAATGAGCTGGGTAAGTTAACAAGTTTTGTGAACCATGAATGTGGAATCCAGCCTGATCTATTACCCCTTGTAAGTGTGTAACATTTTTTTCCTCATTAAATATAGACAGACAGTGGAAACCTTCCCCCACCAGCAAAACTCCCATACAACACTACAACACTTGCATTGGGACCATCCAACATTCACATGGTAGCAAAGAACCCCATATCAAATTCCTTTTCCCAGATAAACAAGATTTTCAGTAGGTACTGAACTAGACATTTGAGTGAGGAAAATGTTGTTGTGATCGATGGTGGGTGTCATTTTCCTGGGGGCTGCCTGACATAGAAGGAGAAAGCCAAGAATCCTATCTAAACAAGAGTGCTGGAAGTTCACTCACATGAGTCTTAGAACAAAAATTAGAGCAGAAAAGGAATTATTGATATAAAACATACATGTTACAACTACTTACTTGTTTATTCTACTTATTTCCTTCTTTGCTTTGTTAGCATGAGGAGGGCAGAAATTTTGTCTATTATTTGTTCTACATCCTTAGATCAGTGCCTAAACATAGAACTTGTTCAAAAATATTGAATTATTGAAATATTAAATTGAATTGAAGGAATAAAACACAGAAATGACAGAAAAGACATTTTAAAGATTTTATTTATTTGACAGAGATCACAAGTAGTCAGAGAGGCAGAGAGAGAGGAAGGAAACAGGCTCCCTGCTGAGCAGAGAGCCCAATGAGGGGCTCGATCCCAGGACCCTGGGATCATGACCTGAGCCAAAGGCAGAGGCTTTAACCCACTGAGCCACACAGGCGCTCCAGAAAAGACATTTTAAACAGAAGAGTGGGAGTCCCTTGGTGGATCAGTTGGTTGAATGTCTACCTTCAGTTCAGGTGATGACCCTAGGGTCATGAAATTCCCATATCGTTGGGCTCCCTACTCTGAAGGGAGCCCATTTCCCCCTCTCCCTCTACCCTGCCCCCCATCCCCGCTTGTGTAATCTTTCTCACTCTGCTCTCTCCCTCTCAAATAAATAAATAAAGTCTTTAAAAAATAAAATAAACAGATGAGAAGAAAATCCTTAAAATCCTTAAACCACATTTGAATGAATAATGACTTGTCAGGAAGCTTTCAGCCTTGAACAACAGGTAGTGGGGAATAGCTAAAGTGCCAAATTAGCAAATACTCATTTTCATTGTAGACTATCCATGAACCTAATGTATTGGGGCCAGCTGCAAAATAATTGTTTCTCCTTCCTTGGTCTTGCCCCCACTTCTACCTCTCACTCCAGGGTGGCATCTATGTCCCTCTGTCTGTGGGCTCCCATTACCTTAATTGCATCTACCTCTGGCTTCATAGAACCTCTAATCCCAGCTTTCTAGAGGCTTTTCCTCAGGTCTGACTTCTTTTGGCACCGTGTTACATTCCTAACTTATCCACCTTCCAGCCCTATGAAATATGTTCAATCCCTCTATGCCTTACCCTCAGAGACCAGGGAAGTGCTCAGAGCCAAGGACAATGAAGAGGCAAAAAGGCACAGTACAGTTTAAGAGGCATTCCCAGCTCATAAAAAATTAACATCTAATTGATGATTTATCTAAGGTCATTTGCTTTCAGGGTTATTTTGAAGAATTATACTTAAGAGAACAGTAATTTAACCCAAAATGAATGTCTCACCAATGGCATTTCAAACCAGTCATAGACTGTTAGTACACATGTTTTGGAGTTGAGTTAAGAGATGGGGTGAAGCAGGTGGTGGCCTGCAAATCACATCTCAGAAATATCAGTCCTTGACCACCCCCATAAAAATGTGATTTCTACAAAAAATAATGAAATCCTGCTATCTGCAACAACATAGATGGATCTAGAGAGTATAATGCTAAGCAAAATGAGTAAATCAGAAAAAGACACACCATATGGTTTCACTCATATGTTGAATTTAAGGAATGAAACGAGTGAACAAAGAAAAAAGAGACAAACCAAAGAACAGACTATTAACTATAAAGAACAAACTGATGGTTACCAGAGGGTGGTGGCGGAGGAGATGGTTGAAATTCATGATGGAGATTAAGGACTGCATTTGTGTTGAATATCAAGTGATGTATTGAAGTGTTTAATCACTATGTTGTACAACTGAAACTAATATAACATTTTATGCTAATTATATTGGAATTTTAAGATATTATTAATGTGATTTCCTTTTTGCTACAGTTGTGACTAGAACTGTATGATAAGCCTAATCCCAGACCATTGAAGTAGCTTCAGTTGGTGTTTTCACTGCTCCAATCACTGGAGCACTGGTCCACATAGTGTTTAATGAACATTGGCACTTTCTAGTGTGAGTAATTTAGGGATATACAAAGGAAGAGACATGAAATAAACCCCCTGGAGCTCAAGCATGGCATTCTAATGTTCAGAAACTCCATCTTTACATAATTTCTGTTAAGCACATGCCATCACTTCCAGAATTTGGTTGCATTTTGCCTTCTTGTTGACGTTGCTGTTATTGTGTAGTTAAATGCACAACACTGCATTTCTTCTATCTGTACCTCTTTTTTCTGCCTTCCTACAGACTCAAATTTTTGCAACTCTGGTAGTTGCCTGATTGAGTAGGTATAGAAATAAGTAGTAGATAATAGAGATGCAGCCATCCATGGAGTCTGAGTCTGCCAAGACTCTGAGACCAAGACATGGGTACATTGTCTGGTGAATTACATCATATTTTTGACTTGTGATGGTTAGCTTTGGTGAGGCATGGAATGTCATGATTATAGACTACTTGGATCCAGTCATACAAAGATATGCTATCAATGGTTCCCTTTCTTAAATTCCAAATAGGTTTTTATATGTTGAAAAGAATGACCCACTAGCATGACCTAG
The DNA here is from genome assembly GCA_004024625.1 of Mellivora capensis. NCBI lineage: Eukaryota > Metazoa > Chordata > Mammalia > Carnivora > Mustelidae > Mellivora > Mellivora capensis. The sequence goes on from PISX010005938.1 coordinate 36,337, forward strand.
TGAGCAAAATATTCTTCTCTTTTCCCTCTTATTTACTGAAACATAAAACTGTCAGTGTATTAATTTGACATTTATTGAGTGCCTATTATATACATGCCAGGAACAATCTAAGGTCTGGAGACATACAGATAAATAAAATCTCCACACCTTTGCTAAGGAGTTTACAGTAAGATGAGGAAGACATATGAGTAAACAAAAATGTATATAAACACGTGGCAGGATAAGATGATGTAGGTTCATTTCTCTCTGTTTCTGCCCACTAAACACAACTGTGATCCATAGAAATAACACAAGAAACAACCAAATGAGAAGAGGGAGATGTGAAGAAGAGAGCAAAATGGTTTGCCAGGACTGGAGGAACAGCACAGTAGGAGGGTGCCTCAGCCTCCCTCACCCAGTGTAACACATCATGCTGTGTTTCCCGACCCTCAGCCCAGCAAGAGAAGGCAACCCAAGCATGCTCATTCCTCCCAGGGATCCTAGGGGAAGCCCAAACATCAGAAGAGGCTTATACCACATGCAAGAAGGATCAATTAGAAGACTCATTAATGATAAGTGGCCAGAGGAAGTGCCTCTACTTACCATCAAGCCTGAAATGTCCATCCCTCTCTAAGAGATACAAATGTAAGCAGGTGGTATCAACAGTAGGGACCCAGACATGGCAAGCAGTCTGCCAGAAAGTTTCTTTCTCCATATTCCTGACTGTTTTCCCTTTTAGGTGACTCCAGGCCAGGTGGGTAGAACTAGTTAAAGTCACACTAATTTTATGCAACCTCTTCCAGAAAATGTAAGGGGACAGAACATTTCCTAATTTATTTCATGAAGCTTGTATTATCCTGATATCAAAAGACAAAAATATATAGTACAAAAAAAGGAAACTATAAAACATAATCTCTCATGAACATAGGCACAAAAGTCTTAAAAAAATTAGAAAGTGGACCTATCAGTGTGTATAAAGAACTACAGACCATGACCAACAGGTAGTTATTCTAGGTATGCAAGGCATGCTTAACATTCAAAAATCAACAAATGTAACCCAACCTATTAGATATAAAGTTAAAGATACATTAAAATTAAAAGATAGAAAAAGATATACAAAGCAAATTACAACAAAAATAAATCTGGAATCACTATATTCCTAGCAGACAAAGTAGAATTAAGGACAAGGAATAATGACAGATTTTACATAATGATAAGGGAGGCAGATTCCTTAAGAAGATATACCCTTTGTAAATTTACATGCCTTTTAAGCAGAGGTTCAAAATGCTTAAAGCAGAAATAGATCAAACTAAAAGAAGAAATAGAAGAATTTACCATTATAGTTATAGACATAAATAATTCCCTCTAAGTAAAAGATAAAACAAGTACACTGAAATTAGTAAGGATATTTAATACCTGAACAACACTATCCATCAATATAACCTAATTGACATTTATAGAACACTTCACCCAACAACAGAAAAATACACATTCTTTCCAAGTGCATGTGGAACATTCACCACGACAGATGATATACTTAGTTATATATTAAAAAAACCTTTAAAATAATTGGTATCATACAAAGTTCATTCTTGGACAAAAATAAAATTAAACTAGAAATCAATTAACAAAGTAGTATTCATGAAACTCACTAATTTTTATAAATTAAACAATACACTTCTAAATAACCCAGTGATCAAAAAGGAAAACAAATTGGACATTATATAATATTTTATATTAAATTAAAATAAAAATACAATATATGAAAATTTCTGTGGTACAACTAAAGCAATGCATGCATAGAAGGAAATATAGAATATAAAATGCTTATATTAAAGAGAAGAAATGTCTCAAATCAATTATTGAGTCTTCAGCCTCAGGGAATAAGGAAAGGGAGAATAAATTAAACATCAAGCAACCAAAAGAAGGGAAATAAAAAAGATCAGAGAAGAAATTAGTGACATAGGAAACAGAAAAACCAGTAGGGGAAGTAAATTAGACAAAAAGCTGGATCTTGAAAAGATAACTAAAACTAATAGTCAGGTGGCTAAAAACAAAACAAAACAAAACAAACAAACAAAAAACCTAATTGGAAATGAAACAAATTTCCAAAACATAAGTTGAGGACATCCTACAATTTGTATAAGGATAACAAGGAAATTATAAGAGTGATGTAATGCCAATAAATTTGATAACATAGGTGAAATGGACAAATTCCTTGAAAACACAAACCATCAAAACTCAGTGAAGAGGCATCACACATAATGAAGTGTCCTGTATCTATTCAAGACATTGAATATCTTATTCAACACCCTCTCCACAAGGAGAAATCCAGACATACATAAGTTCACTAGTGAAGTCTTCCTAATATTTAAGGAAAAATTATTTAAAAGTATAAAAGTACTTCCAGAAAAGTAGAATAAGAGGAAAGACAACCATTTTATTTTATGAAGCCAGCAACATACTGACACCAATATCAGACAAAGCTCAAGAATGGAAAAGCAGAGATCAAGCACTTATAATATATACTTAAATATCCTTAACAAATGATTAGCAAATGGAACCCAGCAATAGATAATAATGACAACATAAGCAAGTGAGCTTTATCACAGGATTGCAGGGCTGGTCAAATATGAAACAGTCAATCAATGCAGCCTCAAATAAACAGTGTAAGTTTTTATCTTAAAGAAAACTGGGCGGGGGTGGGGGGCGGTTGCTCATTCAGTTAAGCTTCTGCCTTCAGCTGAGGTCATGATCCTAGGATCCTGGAATTGAGCCCCTGCTTGGGTTCCCCTCTCAGTGGGAAGTCTGTTTCCACTCTCCTTTCCCCCGCCCCCCTGCTCATGCGCGCACGCTCTCTCTCTCTCTCTCTCAAAAATAAATAAATAAAATCTTAAAAAAAAAGAAAATTAGAGCAGAAATGAATGAAATCAAAACTTGGTAAACAAGAAAATCAGTGAAACAAGAAGATGATATATATTTTTTAAATAATAGAATTGATAAAACACTAGCAATACTGACATAAACAAGAGGAGGTTTGAATGTGAATTTTTTTAAAAAAGATCTTATTTATTTGAGAGAGAGAGAGCATGAGCAGGGAGAGGGGCAGAAAGAGAAACATAGTGCCCACTGAGCAAGGAGTCTCACGTGGGGCTTGATCCCAGGACCCTGAGGTCATGACGTGAGCTGAAGGCAGATGCTTAATGGATGGAACCACCCAGGCACCCCTTGAGTGAACAATTTTGGGAGTTAAATTCGATAGCACCATAGATCCTGGAACAATATAGACAATGAGGGAACACTACACACATCTTAACACTCAAAAATTTGACAACTTAGGAGAAATTAATGAATTCCTCAAAACCAAGATAATATAAATAATCTGAATAGTTTTATAACCATTAAGGAAATTGAATTAATAAATCTCTGGAAAAAAAATCTCCAAGAATATATAGCTTAACTTGAAAATTCTATCAAATATCTCAAGGAAATTTTCACAAAATATCTTCCAGAAAAATATTAAGGCAAAGTGCTTCCCAATTCATTTCCTAATACCAAAAGCCTAAAAAGGCAAACCTTCCCTAAAAAGGGAAACCACAGACCAATATCTCTAATGAACTTAGACCCCCAAAATCCTCAACAAAATATTAGCAAATGACTCCATCAATTTATAAAAGGAGTTATACTTTAGGTCTAAGTGGGATTTTTTTCCTGATATACAAGGGACAGTAAATCCATGTAATCCACCATATCAATAAGGTAAAGAAGAAAAGTCATGTCATTGAAACAGAAAAAGTATATAATGATATCCAACTCCCATTTATAATAAAAACTCTCAATAAGTTAAGAATAGAGGGGAATTACCTCAACTTGATAAAGAGATTTCTGACTTTGGTCCTGTTGGACATCTCAGCAAGACATTTTTCCTATTAATACTAAAATATCTCCTTTCCTTCTTGGAAACTTCTTAAAGGCTTTACTCAGACACATCTCCTCCATGACTAATACAATCCTCATTTATTAGCCAGACTTCTGGCTAATATATGAGGAGAATAGATAGATGATAGATAGATAGATAGATAGATAGATATAGTTTGTTTATGTATATATATATATATATATAGTTTATATATTGATTACATATATATTATATATATGCTAAAAGAAAATCATGTAATATTGTTCATTATTACATGTCATGTTAGCTTTGTTCCATTAATGATAGCATATTCTTATTTTTTTCTTTTCAATTTTTCATTTAAATTCTACTTAGTTAACATATAGTGTCATATTGATTTTCGGAGTAGAATTTAGTGATCCATCACTTACATATAACACCCAGTGTTCATCATAAAAGTGCCCTCCTTAATACACATCATCCGTTTATCCCATCCTCTACCCACCTATTTCCATCAAACTTCAGTTTATTCTTTATCATTAAGAATCTCTTATGGTTTGCTTCTTTCTCTCTCTTTTTTATCCTTCCCATGTGTTCATGTTTCATTTCTTAAATTCCACAAATGAGGGAAATAATATGGTATTTGTATTTCTCTAACTGACTTATTTTGCTTATAATAATGCACTCTACCTCCATTCAAGTCATTGCAAATCTCAAGATTTCATTCTTTTTGATAGCTGAGTAATATTCCTCTGTGTGTGTGTGTGTGTGTGTGTGTGTGTGTGTGTGTTCTTCTGATATCTCCCTGCAGATTCATAACTCTGCCCTTCCCACCTCATGACAGGCAGTGCTTTTCTGTTTGTAAAGATGCAGATATATATTCTTATATCTCAGGCTGATTTCATGGGTGTTCAGAACAGTTTGGTAGATATCCAGCTAAATGCAGGGGACTGGTTGAAATGCAGTCCCTTACTCCTCTGCCATCTTGCCTATCCCAAGACATTTTCTTTTTTTTTTTTTTTTTTTTTGACATCTTCTTTATCCATTCATCAGTCAATGGGCATTTGGCTCTTTCCATAGTTTGGCTGTTATTGATAATGCATCAGAAGAAGATTCTTAAAAGCAGGAATTGAAGATATAGTTTTTTATATTATCTACTGCACCCACTATTGTAGTAAGCTAATTGAAGTTCTGTGTAAATAAAATTAAGGGAACAGGAAAAGAAAGATGGTAAATTGAGTAAAAATGAGGGTAAAAAAGGAAAAAGAGCACTGGACTGTAAGAAAAGTCTGTGTTCTATTTTACATTGTGTAATATTTAGTAAGTCAAATAATTTCCACAGTTTTGTTTACTTCATATAATATTGAGAGAAACTTATCTGCCTTAATTACAGTAAAAGCTATTAGGCTGAACTAAGAATGTCATTGTTCATAGAGAAGGAGCCTTGAGCTAAGCATGAGAAGCCTCTCATAAGTGTGTTGGTGCAGGGGGCAGGCATGAGGAAATAGCAGTCATCAGTGGTGCTGCTCAGGTGCAGAAAGACTGAATGGGGATGAATAAGTGGAAGGAGTTGGCACAGAGGGCTTCCTCAAGAGGTGTGACTGCAGAGGTAAATATGATGAGGTTGGGGTAGAGATGTAAGGCAATAGCCAAGAAGCTCAAAGACCTTCAGTGTGAGGAAACCACTTTGTAAATGAAATGGAAAGGGATAAGTCCACAAAAGACAAGAAAAAGTAACAGCATCTAGATCTGGTTTGGGGCCATAGAAGGGTTTCCTGAGGAAGCAAGGTACATTGCAAGTCCCTTGCAAGTGACAAAGACCCTAGTAAAACTGCCATCAGTTTTACTAAACTCAACCTAAGGTTGAGCTTAAAGTTGTTCTCAGTCTCTATGGAGTGCCATTGTTCTCACATCACCACTTGTCCAGACACTGTCTGCTTCTCCCTCTCTTAATGGTGTCATTTCTCCTTCTGTAAGCAGGTTTCCTCAAGGTGGGGGAAGGGGAAATGGGGGATGTACAGATCTGGCTAGGCTGCTGCAAGTCCAAGATTACTTCATTTTAACTGGAGACCACCGAATAATGCATGTATTTATTCCTGGAATAAACTCTGTGGCAAAAACCAAGTGAAGATCCTATGTCCACCAGTGGAAAGGGAGTGAGATCTTAATGTTAGTAGATCCATCAGAATCTTGTGAAATAGAGAAGCCACAATTTCCAAAAGCATTTCATTTGTACTGAAAGGGAAAAAGGCTGCTGGACAGAAAAAAAAAGTCCATTCTATAGGCAAACATCAATACAGATCCTAGATGATTAGTATTGCTTTGGGCAATATATCTTAGGGTACATGATAAACCTCTCCATGAACTTGAACTCTGATGATGGCTCCCTTACTATTAAAACATACTCTTTCCTTGGCTCCTAAGAAGCACTCATGTGACTTAAAGTCTTCTTGCTCTTTCTCAGTTGCCCCTGAAAGTCTTCTTTCCTTTTCTTCATCCTTGGTTTAACCTTTATGGGTTGCCACTGCTACATACCCCAGGCTTCCACTCTATATTGTCTTGTTGGACAGTTCTCATCACTTCTGTAGTTTCAACTCTCACCTCCTAAAACATGAATTCCAAAACCACCATTTCCTAATGCCCAACTGTCCAACCATTTCTTAATGCTCAACTGCTACTGAATATCTCTTACAATTCATCCCAGAGACATTTCAAATCCAAGCCTCCAATACAAAATTCATCACCTTCCCCTTTGAAAGTTTATCCTTTTTTCATATATTCTACATTTCAGTTAATGAATGGTACCCATTGTCCAAGCATAAAAACAGTTTTTCTTTTTCTAACCTCAAACAATGCTACCAAGACAAATTCAGTTTACCTCTTAAATAGTTCTTGAATCTTTTTCATTTTCTCCAAATTCACCTCACTTTCTTAGTTCAGGCCTTCAATATCAGTTCCTATTATATACATCCACAGTTTACTATGTGCTGGACCGATGACTTGGGACTTAATATATGCTCTATCAAGTAATCTTTAAGCCAAACCTAGACATTATATTCTATTCACTCTTTTATTGCTCCTCTGCAATGCAAAAGTAGATGCTAATGTGATTTAAATGATAGTCTTCAAGAGGCAGCTGCATTACTCTTCACATATACATGGACAAGCTTGGGACCATTTAGAAATGGCTAGAGGAAAGACCCTGGTGGGATTTTGTGGGAAGACCAAGAAAGTTAAAATTCCTGCAATCACACAGTATAATACCACATGATGGAGAATGGCCTCAAATAAAATAATGATTGTGTCTCTTTTTGGAAATCACCAGATGAGAATATTGATTGAAATGTATTCCCAAGCCAGAACTCACTCATCAGGTGCTTGAAAGAAGTTCATCGATGTGTGGTCCTCTCTTCCATTCCTTATGGGTGTGCTTTTTCTTTCTATACACAAACCCATGCACTTTGGCCATGGCTTTGGGTCAATTCATTCATTCACTTATCCAACAGCTATATGTTGACCAACTACTATGTGCCAGGTACTCTGCTAAGTGCTGGGTACTAAACAACATTGACTGTTTCTCTCACGCAGAGTTTAGAGTACAGTAGGACAGATAAAAAGCAACCAATAATAACCCAAATAAATGCAATTGCAACTTACATAAAAACAATGAAAGGAAGATACATGGAGTTGTAAGCAAATGAATTGAAGATATTGGAACTCTGGACCTGGACTGGGCAAGGGGGTGGTAGGCACAAAAAATTTTGTTTTGTTTTGTTCTTAAACTGATAGTCATGCTAAGATATGAAGAATAGGTAGGAGAATCAGACTAAGTAAAGATGGGCAGAGAGTGGAGAGAAAGGAAGAGAATTTCTAGAAAGAATAAGCAACAGCTTATAATTCTCCTGTGGCAGAAAGAACACACTGAAGCTAGGGACTGGATTGACAGTGTGTGTGGAATGGATGAGGCTGGATGATCAGGCAGGACCAAAACAATTATGGCTTCACAACTCATGCTAAGAATGTGAAGCCACAGGTCAAGTGTCATGGGAGCCAATTAAATCATTCCAAAAGGTTTGATACTGATCAATTGCATTTTGAGATAGTTCACTCTGACTGCATCATGAAAAAAATGGGTTGGAATACAGCAAGATGGATACAGACTCAATTAGTTTGCAATTGTATCAACCATGTTAGCAAGGTGAGGGGCTAGGTTCATGTTGGTGCAGAGCAGATAAGAAAAAAACTTGAAGATTTTGAAAGTAATTTATGAAGAACATGTGGAAGTCCTCCTTTAGAACTAATTTGAGACCCTGTGCATCAATTTTGGTCTCCAGGATTCTTAAAAAGGGTTATCAGGCTCCCACTAGACCTTGAGGATGTTATTTTCCTTCTTCACTAATATGTTCTATGTCCTTAATAGTGTTATATTAGTTTTAAAGTGGTCCTTTTGTTTTAAGGGACTTGCATAAAAGCAAAACCATAGTAAGAAATTGAGCCAACTTTAAATCTAGCTGTCTTAATCAAGTCTTAGCTCTTCTGAAATAATAGTCTACACTGTGCCTTTATGTAATAAATGGTCTTCTAACCAGGATTCTTACCTCAAGTTCTACCATCCCATTCAGTGACTCTCAAAGAACTTTTGAGTAGACCTCAGACCAGCAGCATAAACATCACCTGTGAATTTGTTAGAGGTACAACTTTTCCAGCCTCATTGCAGGCTTCTGAAGCAGAATTCCTAGCATTGGATCTAGAAATTGGTGATTTCACAAGACCTCTGGGTGAATTTGATGCATGAACACATTTTGAAATAAAGTATTTTACCCATTTCCATACAGGTTCTAGAAGAAATGCTTTGAAAGTTTTTTTTCAACCAAGAGTCATAAACTGTGAATGAACTCTGATGAACAGATCCCCTCCCTACATATTATCCAGCCCTCTCAAGCATAGCCATAGCCATGAAAGTTAGTAACTCAACAATTCTCTCTTCACGATTGTACTCCAAGCTTCTAAGATAGTACTTGGAACACAGAAGTGCTCATTATTTGTTGATTAAATGCATACAATGCATATCTCTTTTTTTCCACTTTTTATTTTATTTTATTTCTTTTCAGTGTTCCAAAATTCATTGTTTATGCACCACACCCAGTGCTCCATGCAGTACATGCACTCCATAATACCTACCACTAGGTTCACCTACCCTTCCACGCCCCTCCCATCCAAAACCCTCAGTTTGTTTCTCAGAGTCCACAGTCTCTCATGGTTCATCTCCCCACCAATTTCCCCCAATTCACTTCTCCACTCCATCTCCCAATATCCTCACTCTTATTCCTTATGTTCCACAAGTAAGTGAAACCATATGATAATTGACTCCCTCTGCTCGACTTATTTCACTCAGCATAATCTCCCCTAGTCTGTCCATGTTGATACAAAAGTTGGGTATTCATCTTTTCTCATGGGGGCACAACATTCCATTGCATATATGGACCTTATCTTCTTTATCCATTCATCTATTGAAGGGCATCTTGGTTGTTTCCATGGTTTGATGATTGTGGCCATTGCTGCTATGAACATTGGGGTACAGATGGCCCTTCTTTTCACTACATCTGTACCTTTAGGGTAAATACCCAGTAGTGCAATTGCAGGGTCATAGGGTAACTCTATTTTTGATTTCTTAAGTCATCTCCACACTATTTTCCAAGGTGACTGCACCAACTTGCATTCCCACCAACAGTGTAAGAGGGTTCCCCTTTCTCCACATCCTCTTCAACACATGTTGTTTACTGTCTTGTTAATTTTGGCCATTCTGATTGGTGTAAGGTGGTATCTTAATGTGGTTTTGATTTGAATCTCCCTGATGGCTAATGATGATGAACATTTTTTTCATGTGTCTGCTAGCCATTTGTAGGTTTTCTTTGGAGAAGTGTCTGTTCATGTCTTCTACCCATTTTTTGATGTGATTATTTGTTTTGTGTGTGCTGAGTTTGAAGAGTTCTTTATAGATCTTGGATATCAGCCCTTTATCTGCAGTGTCATTTGCGAATATCTTCTCTCATTCCATGGGTTGCCTCTTTGTTTCCTTTCTTTCCTCTGACTCTTTCCTTTGCTGTGCAGAAGCTTTTGATCTTGATGAAGTCCTAAAAGTTCATTTTCGCTTTTCTTTCCTTTGCCTTTGGAGACATATCTTGAAAGAAGTTGCTGTGGTCAATGTCAAAGAAGTTAGTGCCTATGTTCTCTTCTAGATTCTGATGGATTTCTGCCTCACTTTGAGGTCTTTTACCCACTTTGAATTCATCTTTGTGTATGATGTAAGAGAATGGTCGAGTTTCATTCTTTTACACATAGCTGTCCAATTTTTCCAGCATCATTTATTGAAGAGACTGTCTTTTTTTCCACTATATATTTTTTCCTGTTTTGTTGAGGATTACTTGACCATAGAGTTGAGGCCTCTCTACTCTGTTCCATTGATCTACGTGTCTGATTTTGTGCCAGTACCAGGCTGTCTTGGTGATCATGGCTTTGAAATAAAGCTTGAAAGCAGGCAACATGATGCCCCTAGTTTTGTTTTTCTTTTTCAACATTTTCAACATTTCCTTAGCAATTTGGGGTCTCTTCTGGTTCCATGCAAATTTTAGGATTCTTTCTTCCAGCTCTTTGAAAAATGCCAGCAAAATTTCGATCAGGATGGCATTGAAAGTATAGCTGGCTCTCGGCAGTATAGACATTTTAACAATGTTTATTCATCTGATCCATGAGACTGGAATGCTCTTCCATCTTTTTCTGTCTTCTTAAATTCCTTTCATGAGTGTTCTGTAGTTCTTTGAGTACAGATCCTTTACCCCTTTGGTTAGGTTTATTCCCAGGTATTTCATGGTTCTTGGTGCTATAGTAAATGGAATTGGTTCTCTAATTTCCCTTTCTATTTTTTCATTTTTAGTGTATAAGAAAGCAACTTATTTCTGTACATTGACTTTGTATCCTGCCACATTACTGAATTGCTGTATGAGTTCTTGTAGTTTGGGGATGGAGTGTTTTGGCTTTTCCATATAAAGTCTCGTGTTTCTGCGAAGACAGAGTTTGAGCTCTTCTTTGCCAATTTGAATACCTTTTATTTCTCTTTCTTGTCTGATTGCTGTTTCTAGGACTTCTAGTACCATGTTGAACAAGAGTGGCAAGAGTGGACATCTTTGTTGTGTTCCTGATCTTAAAGGGAAGGCTGTCAGCTTTTCCCCACTGAGGATAATATTCACTGTGGGTTTTTCATAGATAGATTTTATGAAGTTGAGAAATGTTCCCTCTATCCTTATGCTTTGAAGGGTTTTAAACAGGAATGGATGCTGGATCATGTCAAATGCTTTTTTTGCATCAATTGAGAGGACCATGTGGCTCTTCTCTCTTCTATTATTGACTCATTCTATCACATTGATTGATTTATGAATGTTGAACCACCCTTGCATCCCCTGGATAAATCCTACCTGGTCATGGTGGATAATATTTTTAATGTACTGTTGGCTCCTATTACCTAGGATCTTGCTGAGAATTTGGCATCCATATTCATCAGGAATATTGGCCTGAAATTCTCTTTTTTGGTGGGGTCTTTGCCTGTTTTGGGGATCAGGGTAATGCTGGCTTCATAAAAAGGGTCTGGAAGTTTTCCTTCTGTTTCTATTTTTTGAAACAGCTTCAGGAGAATAGGTATTACTTCTTCTTTGAATGTTTGGTAGAATTCTCCAGGGAACTCATCAGGTCCTGGGCTCTTGTTTTTTGGGAGATTTTGATCACTGCTTCAATCTTGTTACTAGATATTGGTCTATTCAGGTTGTCAGTTTCTTCCTCATTCAGTTTTGGAAGTTAATAGGTTTCTAGGAATGCATCAATTTTGTCTAGGTTGCTTAACTTATTGGCATATAACTATTGATAATAATTTCTGATTGTTTCTATTTCCTTGGTGTTAGTTGAGATCTCTCCACTTTCATTCATAATTTTATTAATTTGGGTCCTCTTTCTTTTACTTTGGATTAGTTTGGCCAATGGTTTATTGATCTTGTTGATTCTTTAAAAAAAAAAAAAAACAGCTTCTAGTTTCATTGATGTGTTTGTTCTACTGTATTCCTAGTTTCTATCTCATTGATTTCTGCTCTAGACTTGATTACTTCCCTTCTTGTGTGTGGAGTTGGCTTAATTTTCTGTTGATTCTCCAGTTCTTTAAGGTGTAAAGAGAGCTGGTGTATTCTGGATTTTTTAATTTTTTTAAGATTTTATTTATTTATTTGACAGACAGAGATCACAAGTAGGCAGAGAGGCAGGCAGAGAGAGAGAGAGAGGAGGAAGCAGGCTCCCCACTGAGCAGAGACCCCAATGCAGGGCTCGATCCCAGAACTCTAGGATCATGACCTAAGCCGAAGTCAGAGGTTTTAACCCACTGAGTCACCCAGGCGCCCCTGGATTTTTCAATGTTTTTGAGGGAAGCTTGGATGACTATGTATTTTCCCCTTAGAGCTGCCTTTGCTATATCCCATAGGTTTTTGGACCGAAGTGTCTTCATTCTCATTGATTTCCATGAATTGTTTAAGTTCTTTGATTTCCTGGTTAATCCAAACATTCTTAAGCATGTTGGTCTTTAGCTTTCAAGTGTTTGAATTCCTTCCAAAATTTTCTTGTGGTTGAGTTCAAGTTTCAAAGCATTGTGATCTGAGAATATGCAGGGAATAATCTCAATCTTTTGGTATTGGTTGAGCCCTTATTTGTGACCCAATATGTGATCTATTCTGGAGAAATTTCCATGTGCACTCAAGAATAATGAGTATTCTCTTGTTTTAGGGTGGAATGTTCTGTATATACCTATGAGGTCCATCTGATGCAATGTGTCATTCAATGCTCTTCCTCGAGTACAGATCCTTTACCTCTTTGGGTACGTTTGTTCCTAGGTTTCTTATGGTTTTTGGTGTTGTAGTAAATGGAATCAATTCTCTAATTTCCCTTTCTATATTTTCAGTGTATAAGAAAGCAACTGATTTCTGTACATTGATTTTGTATATCTCTTTTGATTGTTGTTTTCCTCCTTTGACCTTTGCCTGTCATAATCAGTCTTCCAATTTATTTTCAGCTGAGCCTATTTTCTTACAATTCTTGTAAGGGTAGATCACTAGTATCAAAAGGAAGATAAACATCATATTTCCCATGCTCAAAGGGAAACATTCCCCCTAGGGAGGCAAGAGTCATTGCAGTAAAAGTGAGATATTCCCAGTGCATTTTTTAAAAACCTCATCATTTCCCTCCACAAAATGTCAAGACCTATTTGGCTAAGAACTCATAACTTTGTAGGTAATAAAGTAAGCATGGATTTTATAATCATATCTTAAGACTAAAGGACTCAAAGGAATTTTAAATAAATTATTTCTCTAAATGGGTGATTGTGTTAATTGTCATATCTAGAATTTAGCTTATCTGTTAATATGCCCTAGTGAATTCTGTTATATGGCTTCTTCCCAAGGTGCTTGTGGCTATCAGGATGCCATTCAGACAGGATAGAATGTCCACCCCAAGGCTAAGTAAGAAACATTATCTCACCAAAGCTGTACCCTGGTCTGGAAACATATGGGCAGAGGAGAAATTAACACTGGAAGCTTAAGGGGCAATAGACATCTGACATTATCACTAAGAAAATCCATTTACAATTCAAATTAAACACTCTAGTGTCTAACTATTTAAATGGACCTATTGATCTTTCAGTTTCAATAAAATTACCCTCATCTTGATTACATGTTTAACCTTGCAGATTTTGAGAAAACATCCCCCTTCCAGAAATTTCTCTCCTCCTCCTTGTATATTACATTTTAATACTTTCTTCCTTTCCCTCTTTCTTTCTTTTTCCCTTTTTTCCTTCCTCCCACCCCTCAATCCTAAAATTCATAGTACTTTTAAAGGAATCCCAAGATCTACTATACTGTGTGAGTACAAAAAAAAAAAAAAAAAAGAAAGAAACACAATACTCTTCCTTTCCTTCAGGAACTTACTATCTTGCCTAAGAGATTAGACTATTTCCCAGTGTTTACACCAGCTGTGAGGTGACAGGAAATCACAGTGGTCAAAGGCACAGATGCTGCAGTTAATACACTACTTGAATTCAAACTCACCACAATTTGGTTGTGTGATTTTAGAAAGTAATTTTCTCATGTAAAAATAAGGATAAAACAATATTTTATTACATTTATGATTATTATGAAGAACAAATGAGTTAATACATAAAACGTTCTAAAAAATTAGTCACATAGCATACTTTATGTAAACATTAGTTGTTATTTAAGTGCAGTAATAAAAGGAAGTGCTATGAAACAGATGTCACCTCTGAGATAGAGAAATGAGTGGTAGAAAGAATATTCCTAAAGCAACATTATTTAAGATGAGAAATTAAGAATTTAAGTACCAGTGTATTCATTTATTAAATATCTGCTGATTTTTTTTTTAATATGCTAGGACCAGGGTGAGAGACATGAAATAAGGGAGTGTGCGTGTGTGTGTGTGTGTGTGTGTGTGTGTGTTGGGTCCATTATCAAAGGAATGAGATTGAGACAAACTGAAAGTTTTGCAAAGCCTTATTCTATGCCAAGCGTTAGAAGTTAGACTGACTGGCCAGGAGAATGAGGCTGAGACAAAGAGAAGGTTATGTAAAGCTTTATTCTATGCCAAGCATTAGAAGTCAGACTGACCGGCCAGGGCTGCCTCTGAAGAGAGCAACCCCCTCTTGGTCTTCCAGGTTAGTTTTATAGGGCACAACTGCAGACCTCTATGTATGTGGCTTTGGCTGATTGGATGTCTCCTACCTGTGTGTTTTACTAATGGTTACCTGGAACTGATACTAGTAACTGCTGAGGTGTTTATTAAACAACAAAATGGCTACCTAGGCAACATGGAGTCACCCTGGCTAAGCAGGCCCAGGCAGGCCCTAGGGGTTTAACAGGTTTTAATGTGGAATCAGCCCCAACAGTGTGGTCTATCCCACAGTGTAAATACTAGAGCTTTTCAATGTAACATGAGGATAACTGATGGTCATTTTACTATAGAGTTTCCCGTGGAGTTGGCTGGGGATATCATCAGGCATGCTACTCCAAGTTTGACCTCTACAAAATATTGCTTTCTTTCCCTCTACAAGAATATGCCCTAATAAATACCCTGCAAATTCCATCTCTAGATATGCTTCTCAGAAAATTCAATGTAGAACAACTGCTCACACAGGTCCATGGGGGTGGCTTTTCCATATTTTTTATAGTACCCTTGATTTTGCACATGGAGAAACTTGGGTGAGACATGAGAGGAGGCTTCCCTCCATTAATAAAATCTACAGTAATCAATCCAGAATTCAAATTGTAATCCCTTAATGACAAGATTCACATTCATCCCAGTATTCATGGAGAATATTATAGATCTTCCAAGACAATATTCATTTAATAAAATTTGGATTTCTACAATAATGGATGAAGTTTTATGTTTGCATATGTATAACCATTTAGATTTAAATACAATTTCAAGTCAGAGAAAGCTATTTTATTCCTCAGGTGTCTGAAAGTTTCCTTCAGAAAATGCAATAAATGTCATTCACATGTAGAATCCAGTATTCATATTTTTCAACCAATTCCATATTTACTTCTGCTTTTTATGTTCTATTTGTAATTTCTTATAAAAATTTAAAAATTGAGACATATGGTTTGCCTTTTCCCCCCATATGTTCATTTGCTTTTTTCTTAAATTCCACATACGAGTGGAATTATATGTCTTTCTCTGACTGATTTTTTTCACTTGGCATAATCCTCTCTAGTTCCATTCATGTTGTTGCAAAAGGCAAGCTTTCGTTATTTTATGGCTGAGTAATATTCCATTGTAAATATATATACCACATATTCTTTATTCATTCATCAGTCAAGGGACACTTGGACTTTTTTCTATAATCTGGCTGTTGTTAATAATGCTGCTATAAACATCAGGGTACATGTATACCTTTGAATCAGAATGTTTTCATCCTTTGGAGAAATACCTATTAGTGCAGTTCCTACATGGTAGGGTAGTTCTATTTTTATCTTTTTGAGCCAAAGCAGAAAAATGGCTTAACTATAGAGAACACATTAATAGTTATCAGAAGGGACGTGGGTAGGGGGATAGGTGAAATAGGTGATGGGGATTAAGGAGAGCACTTGTAATCAGTATAGGGTGTTGTATGTAAGTGATGAATCACAAAATTCTACAGCTGAAAATAACATTACACTGTATGTTAACTAACATAAATTTATTTTTATTTTTTTTATTTGACAGAGAGAAAAGGATCACAAGTAGGCAGAGAGGCAGGCAGAGAGAGAGGGGGAAGCAGGCTCCCTACTGAGCAGAGAGCCCAATATGGGGCTCAATCCCAGGACTCTGAGATCATGACCTGAGCCGAAGGCAGGGGCTTAACCCTGTGAGCCACCCAGGTGCCTCAACTAACTGAAGTTTAAATAAAAACTTGAAAAAAAGAGAAAAAGGCATATGTTAATTATCCATAGATGTCTATGATCTCTTACTATGGGGAAAGGATTTAATAGAAAGCTTCTGAAACATAGTAACACTTGTAATCTCTTAGGAAGCTTTTAAAAAATTCGAGTTCTAGAACTCATGCCTCCCAAGCTAAGCAAACTGGAATCCTTGGGGAAGAGCTCTAGAGAGTTTATATTTTAAAGGTTCTCCAAAAGATCTAAAGTGCAGCCAGTATTGGAAACCACTGGTTTTAGTTCAATTTGCTTCATGTACATTTTTAGATTACCTTCTTTCAAAGCTATGTGACAGCTGATAAGACTATAGCATTAATTGATTCATTCATTCTTTCTAAAATTTATTTCTGAAACAGATATTTCTAGAGCATTTGCCACATACCAAGCATTGAGTTAAGACTTGGGAATTCAGAAATGAAAAATACACAATCTTTCATTTGGAGAAGTAGTTTCTAGTGGAGAGTGGATCAGAATAGAGACATTTAAGAAATCAATTCAACTTTAATACTTGACATAAGTTTGTATAATTAATTAAGAATGAGGGGTTTTCTAGTTCATGCTATTGCTTTAGAGAGAGCATTGTGGGTCAGGTTATAATTAAAATTGTTCAGAAGGGAATTATAGGAATTATTCAGAAAGGTGAAAGGATGAGATAATTTGAGGCAGAGGGAATGAATTCAGAGAACAAAATATGTTTTATTGAGGAACTACAAATAGAACCACTTCACATTCAAAAGTCATGTTACACAAATTAAAAGCAAAGTATTAGTTTGAAATTAATATTAACTTATTTCGACAAGTTCTGTGATATTCTAGATCTTAAAAAATCACTGCTGTTATATGTGAATCCAAATGCTTATGAAAAAGTTTATAGAAAATCAAATGTTAAGCATTGACAGCAATTTTTAATGACAACTATATCTTGAACATTATGGTAAGGGCTTTATATATATTATCTTATTCAATAATCCAGTAAAAAAATAAAAGGCAGTATCAGCCCTATTCTTCAGGTGAGATAAATTAGGTTCAGAGAAGATAAAGTGCTTAAACAGGGTCTCATCTCAATCAATCTCAATCATTTCAAAAATCACAATAAGAACCTAAAAAAAGCAGAACATGGAAATATCTGTATTTTCTCTAGTGAGCCTTACTTTTACAATAATGAGTTTAGAGTTCTGAAAAATGCTCAATCTAAAATAAGTTTTAACAAGAAAGATTACTTTCAATGGTAACTTGCAAAGAAAATAAAATAACTGCATAATGTATTTATTGTAGGATTGTAAATAAGAATCTTAATACTTGACATAGTGTAGTTCATATGTAACAGATTGTAGCTAGTTGGTTTTATATTGTTTATTATTATGTTTATTATTATTATTATATAAACAAATAACATTATACATAATGTGTGATCATCTTTTCAGAAAATTTTACCTTACTTGGAATTTCCATAAAACAAAAACAAAAACCACTATCTTACATTATATTTACACCCACTCTGTGAAATAGGCCATCTCTAATTTAAAGATATAAAACAAAAATGTCTTCAGATTAAGAGACTTTTAAATATCATAGCCTTAATGGATTAAAAAAAAAAGAATTTCAAAACAGTACCATGATCCTCCACTCATAGCTATGATTTAGAAGTTATTATCAAGCCAATCCTCCTACCAAAACCAAATAGGACAACTGTATAATACACATACACAGGCACATACAAATACAACTATTCCATGACATTAGAGGAAAAGACAGAAATGAGGTCAATACACTATTTCATGTTTCCCTAAAAGTGTTTGACGCATATTTTTAAGCAAAGGAAGATGATAGCCTAAATATCAAGAATAAAGCAGCTTCTTGGGGCGCCTGGGTGGCTCAGTGGGTTAAAGCCTCTGCCTTCGGCTCAGGTCAGGATCTCAGGGTCCTGGGATCTAGCCCCACATCGGGCTCTCTGCTCAGCAGGGATCCTGCTTCCTCCTCTCTCTCTGCCTACCTCTCCGCCTACCTGTGATCTCTGTCAAATGAATAAACAAAATCTCTAAAAAAAAAAGAATAAAGCAGCTTCTAAGAAGCTAAGAAGATAAATAGAGCTTTTGAGAGCCTTACACCAACATGTACACAAAGAAACATTTGTCTAAATGAGAAATAGAGACCACATATAAACACTCAGGCTCAGAGTTGGGACTCTGAAAGACTTGACACTAAGAGTAGGAACAAATTATAAATAGACCACGAATTAAAACATAAAAATCCAGACTCTATACATGTATGTAGATCCCAGATAGAATTTTGTGATTTGCCCCTTCTCTAACTGGCTAGCAAACATTAAATTAAATCAACACAAAGATATATAGCATCATATGGCATCTCTAAAACTTTACTATGCACAGCGTCTAGGCTTGAATTATAAATTTTCATTCCAACACCAAAGTAGTACAAAAAAAGAAAGAGGAAACAAAGATGAAAGGAAAGAAAGAAGAAAAGGATAAGAGAGGAGAGGAGAGGAGGGGAAGGGAGGGGAGGGGAGAAGAAAGGAAAAGGGAAAGGAAAGGGAAGGGAAAATATGGGAAGGGAAGGGAAAGGAAAGGAAGGGAGGGGAAAGGAGGAAAATAAAAGAAAAGGAAGGAAAAAGAAGAAAAGAAAAGAAAAGATAGAAATAAACTCATAGATGAACCAGATATTTAAGTTACCCAAAATGGACTCAAATTTTGTTCTGATTTATATGTTTAACAAAGTAGATGTAACAAAGCAAGATATAAAAGTTTATCATAAAAGGAAATAAATAAAAACATGAAATAGCAATTATAGAATGCATGGCTTCTACTTAAGACCAAATTGAAGTAAAGTGAATCAGACATGATCTCTCACTGGAAACAAATTTTAAAATGAGAAAATATAAAAGATAGTTTCTAAGACATTGAAAATTAATAAATGAAGAACAGTGATTCTAAGAGTTAAGAATAAAACAAAGAGAGTTCTATAATGACCATATAGTTTCCTTAATAGAGATTCCAGGCTGCAGTTCAAGAAGAGAAACCTAGGAAGAAACCAGAAGACACCCCGAATTGAAAAAAATAAGGCTTAGCATCAGGGAGACTAAGGAGGCTAGAATTTTCATGGCAAGTACCAGAGAAAGCAGAGCTACACAGAGGATTGCACATGGGATTTTAGACAGCTGAAAATGCCCATCTTTTAGGTACTCCACAGAGTATTGACAGATATGTACTTGTAAGAAAATTACCTAAGGTATAGAAAGAAATACCAGAAAGGTTTGTAAAGAATACTTTCTAGTTTCTAATCTTACATGTGGGGAGCTTGGGAACCACCACTCTATTCTAACAACAAAAAGCTAAAAAAGAAAAAAAAATAAAAAATCTATAGTTCTTCTTGATTCATACATGAAATGAGGTCACAGGGAAAACTTCTGCTTCCCAAACTAGAAATATATACCAGAAAATACAGAGAATCACAGCCCACTAGAGCAGAAGCCTCCATGGAATCCAGGGTCAGAGTAGGAAAACCTGAACTGTAATTGACAGATTACTGTAAGCTCAGTGTGAGCATGTCTGAGAAATAAAAGCCCAAAGGATTCAGTCATCAGGTTCCCACACACTTATGTGGAGTTTTTTGTTGTTGTTTGTTTGTTTGTTTTACCATCCAAACAGGTACTCCAAGTGAATATCAGAAACACACACAAACACACACACACACACAACTCATTCTTCTGTCAGGGAGAGGGTAAAAGAAAGCCTGTTTAAGTTCAGCAGACCACTGTCCTTTTCTAAACAAGGTTTTCCTTCAGGAAAAAAAGTATTTATCCAGGGCCAAATCTTTAGGGTTTATCAAAGCCTATATAACCTGGGAGAAGGGAAATTTCAGCTTCATTAAATTTTAACCTTCCATGTAGAAGAAATGAAATACCTCACTCTCCAGCTCCTTCTACTATCTAGCTGAGGTGTTCCACCTAAGTAGGGAGGAGAGATGTTAAGGGCTGAGAAACACTTGTGAAATTTACATTCAGAAGCAAATGTTCACTAAAAAACTGAGACCTAATTATATGACTATAGAATGTTTCTCTTCCCACCACAACTAGTGACCAAATTACTAAAAGCCTATTTATAAAAGTTCCTTTTACCCAGTACATGTCCAGCTATCAAGGACATACCAAGACCCAAAAGCAAAAAAAAACAAACAAAACAAAAAAATGCAATTTGAAAAAACAGTCCTGCATCAGAACCAGACTCAGATATGGCAGGGATGTTGCAATTATCAGACCAGGGATTTAAAACAACTGTGATTAAGCTAAGAGCTCTACCGGGTAAAGTAGATAGCATACAAAAATAGACAGACAATGTAAGTAGAGAAGGGAATCCTAATAAAAAAGTAAAAAAATATATATTAGAGATCAAAAACACCATAAAAGAAATGAACAATGCTTCTGCAGGGTTTATTAGTAGGCTGGACATAGATGGGGAAAGAATCTTTGAGCTGAAAGATATCTCAAAAGAAACCTCCAAAAATAAAAGCAAGAAGAAAAATAGACAAAGCAAAACAAAAGAGAATATTCAAAAACTATAAGACAACTACAAAAAAAATATGTGTAACAGGAATAGCATAAGGAGAAGAAAGTCAGAAAGGGTCAAAAGAAATATCTGTGACAATAATGACTGAGAATTTCCCCAAATTAATGTCAGAAGTTAAGCCATAGATTACAAGAAGCTCAGAGAATACCACCTAGGATAATTTCCAAATATACAACATCTAGGATATCATTTTCAAAGTACAGCGTATCAAAGATACAGTTCTGGGGAAAAAAAAAGAAAAAAATAACACCTTACTTACAGAGAAGCAAAAATAAGGATTACATCTAATTTCTCCAAAGAAACTAAGCAAATAAGAAGACAGTGGAGTAAAATAAAGTACTAAGAGAGAAAAAAAAAAAAAAAAACAAAAACACCAACCTAAAATATTGTACCCTACAAAGTTATCCTTCAAAAAGGGGAGAAAAATGAAGACTTTTTCTGACAAACAAAAATTGAGGTTTGTTGCCAGGAGACCTATATTGCAAGAAGTGTTAAAAGAAGTTCCATAGAGAAGGAAAATAATATAGGTAAGGAAATTGATCAAGAAAGAAATAGAGAAAGAAAGAGAAAGAGAAAAAGAGAAAGGAAAAGAAAATTAAGGAAAGAAAATAAAGAAAATTAGAGGTGGAATTGAAGGTGAAATAAATTATTTTATTATTAATTAGTCTAATAGGAAACAGTGTTCAAAATAATAAGCAACAGTAATAATGTATTCAATTGCATATACATATATACATGCTTATATACGCTTATATATATATATACATATATATATGTATATATATATATATAAAATGAATAACAGTGATGATATTAGGGATGAGAGGGTTTCTCACTATAGTGTAATTTGAAAATGGATTTGGATTAGTTACAAATGTATATTGCAAACTCTAAGGCAAACCTCTAAGAAAAGTTTAAAAAGAGGCATAATGTATGCTAAGAAAAAAGAAGAAATGGAGTCATATAAAATATAAAAGTTCAGTTGAGACCTATATTGGAAAACATGGTCTTTTTTTCTTTTGTGGGAAAAAAAAAACAGTTCTCCCCTTTGTGTCTTTCTCTCTTTGAGTCTTCTTTACTACTCATATTTCTGATACTTCTGATCACCAAATGCATGGAGATTTTATCCCACACCAAGAAATTATCTGTGATACCAGCTGAGCATCATACAATTTAACTCAATTCTGACACTCTCTATCCAGAGATAACATCAGAGTCAACATATTAAAGAGCTCAGTCCCACAAAACTGCTTTTACCTACTTCAGGTGCCAATTTCAAATACTAGGGCCCCAGGTTACCCACAACTTCTATCCAGCTTGCCTGCAAATGAGGGATTCCCATGACCTTCTTCTCAATTTTGTTTAGTTTGCTAGAGCAGCTCACAGAATTCAGGGGGAAAAACCCAGTTGTTTAAAATTATTAGTTTATTAAAGATTATAAAGAATACAGATGAACAGCCAGGTGAAGAAATAACATAGGGCAAGGTCTGGCCCCTCTCCCTTCTTTTTGAAGGATGGGAGGTAAAGCTGAAAATTCCAAGCCTTTAATCATGGCTTGGTTTTTTTGGTGACCATCCAGGAACCATCCAAGAGTGCATTAGTAGTCACCTCACGAGATCAAAAGATGTCCCTAGTTTTCTTACCCTTAGGAATTTACACGGGTTTCAAAGCTCAGTGCCAAGATCTGGGAGAAGAAACTAATATATATTTTCTATTATTACACAAAACCATAAAATGGAGAAAAATGGTAAAAGGGGATAAGGGCAATAAGTAGAAAACAGGGCAAGGGCAATAAATAGAACACAGAAATAAGATAGATATTAATCAAACTTCATCAATAATCACATTGAACATCAATGGTCTAAATGCACCAATTAAAAGACAGAACTTGTCAGAGTGGATAGGAAATAAAAGCCAATTACATATTGTTTACAAGAAATCCACTTTAAATGTAAAGGCACATATAAATTAAAAGTAAATGGGTGGAGAAAATATACCATTCTAACACTAATCAAAGGAAACCAAAAAATTACATTAATTTCAGATACAGTAGACTTCAGAGTCAGGAAAGTTATCAGGGATAAGGATGGGCATTATATGATAAAGGAGTAAATTCTCCAAGAAGACATAGCATTCCTCAATATCTATGCACATAACAACACAACATTGAAATACATTGAAACAAAAACTATTAGAACTACAAGGAAAAACAGATGAATCCATGATTATACTTGGTAACTTCAACAACCCTCTATCAGAAATGTACAGATCCAGCAGACAGAAAATCAGTAAGGACATAATTAAATTCAACAACACCATCAATCAACTGGATATAATGGGCATTTATAGACTACTTTATGCAACAACAGAATACACAGTGAGTGGAGCATTCACCAAAATACACCACTTCCTGGGCCATAAAACATATTTAACAAATTTAAAAGGATAAAAATCCTACTATGTCTGCTATCACACCACAGGGGAATTAAACTAGCAATATCAAAGACAACATTACCAGGAGGTGCCGTTTCTTATAAACTAAACATATTTTTTATTAAATAATACAGTAATTGTGCTTTTGAAAATTTTCCCAAAGGAGTTAAAACTGTGCACACATTAAAAAAAAAACCTGTTAGCAAATGTTTATAACAGTTTAATTCATAAGTGCTAAAACTTGAAAAGAACCAAGGTATCCTTAAATGAATAGACAAATGAACTCTGGTATATCCAGACAATGCAATATACTCAATTTTTTTTTAATGAGATACAAAATCATGAAAAGACATGGGCAAATTTTAAATGATAGTGACTAAGTTTAAAAAGTCAATCTGGGGGCACCTGCGTGGCTCAGTGGGTTAAGCCTCTGCCTTCGGCTCAGGTCATGATCTCAGGATCCTGGGATCGAGCCCCACATCGGGCTCTCTGCTCGGCGGAGAATCTGGTTCCTCCTCCTCTCTCTCTCTCTGCCTGCCTCTCTCTCTGCCTACTTGTGACCTCTCTCTGTCAAATAAATAAATAAATGAAATCTTTAAAAAAAAAGTCAATCTGAAAAGACTACATCACACAATTCTAATTATATGACATCTTCAAAAAGACAAAACCATGGAGACTTTAAAAACATCAGTTGCTTCCAGTGAATAGGGAAGGAGGGAGATAGGAATAAACAGGTCACAGAGGATATTCAGGATATAAAATTATGATATCCCAATGATAAATGCACATCATTATTGTCCAAACCCATATAATAGACAACACCAAGAATAAAATCTACTGTAAGCTATGGACTCTTAAGTGATAATAAACATGTATGTTTGTCAATTATAACAAATGCATCACTCTGGTGAGAGATGGTATCTGGGTGTTATATATGTGTGCAAAGAGGGTAATGTGAAAAATCTTAGTACCTTCTAATGTGCTTTTTTTCTGTGAACCTAAAACTGCATTCAAAAATAAAATATATTAATAAAATAAAATAACACACATACACAGTAGTACTTAGAGATCACAAAAACAGTATAGTGCCTATTACCACCCAATTGACTGTAAATTTTAATGAGTCACAAGGTATTGGGTACAGTACTCAGGGGATCTTATCAAAGGAGTGGGAAATGATTTATCTTATAATAATGGCTTTCCTGACCTCACTTAACAAATATCAAAAGCAATATGCAAAGAATCAAACTATTTCTAAATATTGTAACTATATTCCAGGAAAGGGTTATGAAAAAAATTAGAAACATAAAAATATCCAACACTAGGTAAAATTCACTGTAAACTATAAACTACTAGCATGAAAAGAAGGAGGAAATAATGATCCAAAATGAGGAATATAACAGTCAATACAAACTTATCCAGAATTGAGAGAGATGTTAGGATTAGCAAAGAGAAAAATCACAAATAGTTATCACAACAGTATTCCATATGTTCAAAAAGCTGGAAGTCAGATTGAACATATTAAATAGAAAGAAAGTTACTAAAACTTAAATTGTATATGTAAAAATAAAAAATAAAATGTCTGAGAAGAAATATAATACACTGAATGAGATTTGTGACAGGTTAGACAATTTGGATGTTAAAAAATAAATAATTAGTAGTTTAAGAACATAACAATAGATACTTCCCAAATTAAAAACAGTTTAAAATCTCCAAAAACAATAAACAAATGAACAAAAAAAAAGGATAGCATTATCATTAGTAATCAGGGATACAACTTCAATTAGCTTAAATTATAAATAATTGGAGTATATGAAAAAGAAAAAGATGAGAAGATATAATAGCCATTTTTTTCTAAATTAGTAAAAATTCTAAGCTAACAGGTTCAAGTATCAGAAAAATGCAAATTAAAACCATGATATGGTACAGTACACCTATCAAAATGGCTAAAATTGATTAATCAAATCATGTGCTAACAAAGACTTGGGGGAAGTAAAGTTCTCACACACTGCTGGTGGGATATAAAATGATACACTCACTCTGTGAACATTTGAGCTCTCTATAACTATAGTTATGAATATAGAATATTCATATGTATATGAATGAATCATTCTAGTTCCATATATTTATACATATTTCTAGAAATGGAAATAGACACATAGAAAGGCTTAAATGCAAAAGTTCATATTTCTAAGCCAAAAACTCGAAAGAACCTATGTGCATGTCAAGGTGTGATTGGATAAACTGTGGTACATCTACATAAAGAAATACTGCTCAGTATTACAGTCCAATGAAATACTGATCATGCAATTAGCAAACTATTATCCTAAGTGAAAGAAGACAGTCAAAAAAAAGCACATATCCACAACAAAGTAAACAACCCAATTAAAAATGGGAAAAATACTTAAATAGACACCTCTCCAAAGAATATATATGAATAGCAAATAAGCACATGAAAATTTGCTCAACATCAGTAATCATTACAGATATGAAAATAAAATCCAGGATGTTGTACCACTTTATGCTCACTAGGATGGCCATTATTAAACAAACAAAAAAAAATGAGTATAAGTGTTAGCCAAAATATGAAAAACCTGGAGACCTTGTGTGTCACTGGTGGGAACATATAATGGTGCAGCCACTCTGGAAAATAATATGATGGGTCCTCAAAAAAATTAAATAACTAACATATGATTTGGGAATTCCACTTCTGGGTATATACCTAAAAGTTGAAAAGAGGGACTAAAACAGTGCTCATAAAAGCATTATTACAATAGCTAAAATGTGAAAACAACCTAAAGTTTCCATCAAGATATGAATAGCTAAACAAAATACAGTATAAACATACAATGGAATATTATTCAGCCTTAAAAAGCACATGAGTTCTGATTCATGTTACAGAATGCATAAATCTTGAAGACATTATACTACATAAAATAAACCAGATGCAAAAGGGCAAACACATGAAGTACTTTATATGAGATACCTAAGAACAGTCAAATTTGTAGAAATGGGGTAGAATAGTACTTACCAAGGGATGGGGGAGGAAAGAATGGGGAGTTACAGCTTAATGGGTACAGAGTTTGTAGTTTAGGATGATGACAAAGGCCCTGGGCTGTGTGGTGGTGGTGGTCATTCAACAATGTGAATGTACTTAATGCCAGAAAATAAAATATAATTATATCAGAGGAACACTGACAGAAGACGTGAAAAAAGTTTTAATAGAAGTCAGAGCAAAAGGACATACTACATTGAAAGGGAAAAAAAAAACAAAACAAAACAAATAGGGGTGCCTGTGTGGCTTAGTCAGTCAGATGAAGACCCTTGATTTTGGGTCAGGTCATGATCTCAGGGTCATGAGATGGAGCCTGACTTTGGGCTCACCACTGGTCAGGAGGCTGCTTGGGATTCTCTCCCTTTCCCTCTGTCCCTCCACCGCCCTCCCACTCATGTGTGCATTCACACACTCTCTCTAAAACTAAGTAATAATAATAATATAACTAAAATAAGACTTCCCAGCATGAATGATGGAAGCTAGATAATTGGAATATGTTTACTAAAATTTTAAAGGAAAAGAACTGCAAATATAAAAATAAAAGCAATAACTGTGTGTGTACATACATCTTATATATATATATGATTCCTATATGTATATTAGTACATTAAAATATGTATAATAGTATAGTTAGTATGTATATATGATTAAAAACTGATGGAAAACAGTGCACACAGAAACAGCAGAATTTACATTTGCTCTTAGAATATTCACTAAAATTGATCATATGTTGATTTATAAAGTAATTCCCAACAAATTTCAAAAAAATTTGAAACCATACAGAGCATAATTTCTATTAACAGTGGAACTAAGCTGAAAATGAATATCCAAAATGGATGACTAGAAAATTCTCAACTATTGGAAATTAAACAATAGATATATAAATGAGTTGGAGGATATATTTTCAAAACGCATAACATGCAAAGGTTTTGTATTTAAAATATATGAAGAACTAATATAGGGGGAGGAGTCAAGATGGCGGAGAAGTAGCAGGCCGAGACTACATCAGGTAGCAAGAGATCAGCTAGATCAAACCATTGCAAACACCTACAAATCCAATGGGAGATCAAAGAGAGGAAGAACAGCAATTCTGAAAACAGAAAATCAACCACTTTCTGAAAGGTAGACCGGCCGAGAAGTGAATCCAAAGCAACGGGAGGATAGACCGTGGGGGAGGGGCCAGCTCCCAGCAAGCGGCGGAGCAATGGAGCACTAAATCGGGGCTTTTAAAAGTCTGCTTCATGGAGGGACATCGCTCCAGAGGCTAAACCAGGGTGAAGCCCACACGGGGTCAGCGTGGCCCCAGGTCCCGCAGGATCACAGAAGGATCGGGGGTGTCTGAGTGACGCAGAGCTCACAGGTATCGGAGCGGGGAAGCCGGCTACAGAGACAGAGTTGAGGAGTGAGCTCTAAGCTCTGGGTTACCTTGAACCGGTCATAGGCTGGGTGAGCTCGGAGCACGGCCGGAGGCCAGGGAGGTGGGAGTCATTGGGACTTTTCTCTGAAGGCCCACTGAGGAGTAGGGCCCCGAACTCCCGGCTCCTTCAGGCCGGAGATTGGGAGGTCGCCATTTTCATTCCTGTCCTCCGGAACTCTACGGAAAGCGTTCAGGGAACAAACTGAGCAGATTACTTAGCCCGGCCCCCGGTAAGGGCGGTGCAATTCCGCCTCCGGCAAAGACACTTGAGAATCACTACAACAGGCCCCTCCCCGAGAAGATCAACAAGAAATCCAGCCAAGACCAAGTTCACTTAACAAGAAGAGCAGCAGAATTCCAGAGGAGGAGAAAGCAAAGCCCAGAATTCATGGCTTCATCCCCATGATTCTTTAGTTTTGCAGTTAATTCAATTTTATCTTTAATTTTAATTTTTTTTCTTTTTTCCTTTTTATGCTAATTTTTTTAACTTACACCCTTTTTTAAAACATTTTTTAACTAGTCTTTCTTAAAATACCTTTCCAAAAATATAATAATCTTTTTTGAACCTTCATTATTATAGTCATATTTTATCCTTCATAGTATTTAACTTTATTTTTTGTATTCACATAAGGGTTTTTTCTTCCAAAAATTGGGGGGACAACTTCCTCTAGTGGATCAAAATAGACCCTAAATCTAGCTCTGGGCTTGTCCTAGTCTCCAGCCTGAGCAAATTCTCTCCACTTTCTTTTTCTTTATTCTCCCAACCAACTTATTTTATCAACTCCTTTTTTTAGAAAAAAAATTGTTTTTCATCTTTATAGGCATATTCCATCCCTTCATTGTGTTTACCCTTATATAAAATTTTCATTCTTTAAAATTTTGGGAGGTACTTTCTTCTAAGAGACCAAAATACCCCAAACTTAAGTGGGTGACCCTGTTCTAGTCAACAGTCTAATATATATATATTTTTTTTCTTTTTTACATTTTTCCCTTATTTGATTTCTTTTTAAATTTTTTTTCTGAACTTCTTTTTATCCCCTTTCTCTCCCCCCCCCCATGATTTGGGGTCTCTTCTGATTTGGTTAAAGGGAATTTTCCTGGGGTCTTTGCCACCCTTTTAGTATTTTATTTGCTCCTTCATATACTCTTATCTGGAAAAAAATGACATGGCGGAAAAACTCACCACAAAAAAAAAAGAACAAGAGGCATTACAGAAGGCTAGGGACCTAATCAATACAGACATTGGTAATATGTCAGATATAGAGTTCAGAATGACGATTCTCAAGGATCTAGCCGGGCTCGAAAAAGGCATGGAAGATATTAGAGAAACCCTCTCTGGAGATATAAAAGCCCTTTCTGGGGAAATAAAAAAACTAAAATCTAACCAAGTTGAAATTAAAAAAGTGATTAATGAGGTGCAATAAAAAATGGAGGCTCTTACTGCGAGGATAAATGAGGCAGAAGAAAGAATTAGTGATATAGAAGACTAAATGACAGAGAATAAAGAAGCTGAGCAAAAGAGGGACAAAAAGCTACTGGACCACGAGGGGAGAATTCGAGAGATAAGTGACACCATAAGATGAAACAACATTAGAATAATTGGGATTCCAGAAGAAGAAGAAAGAGAGAGGGGAGCAGAAGGTATATTGGAGAGAATTAGTGTAGAGAATTTCCCTAATATGGCAAAGGGAACAAGCATCAAAATTAAGGAGGTGCAGAGAACCCCCCTCAAAATCAACAAGAATAGGTCCACACCCCGTCACCTAATAGTAAAATTTACAAGTATTAGAGACAAAGTGAAAATCCTGAAAGCAGCCCGGGAAAAGAAGTCTGTAACATACAATGGTAAAAACATTAGATTGGCAGCGGACTTATCCACAGAGACCTGGCAGGCCAGAAAGAACTGGCATGATATATTCAGAGGACTAAACAAGAAAAACATGCAGCCAAGAATACTATATCCAGCTAGGCTATCATTGAAAATAGAAGGAGAGATAAAAAGCTTCCAGGACAAACAAAAACTGAAAGAATTTGCAAACACCAAACCAGCTCTACAAGAAACATTGAAAGGGGTTCTCTAAGCAAAGAGAAAGCCTAAAAGTAGTAGATCAGAAAGGAACAGAGACAATATACAGTAACAGTCACCTTACAGACAATACAATGGCACTAAATTCATATCTCTCAATAGTTACCCTGTATGTTAATGGACTAAATGCCCCAATCAAAAGACACAGGGTATCAGAATGGATTAAAAAACAAAACCCATCAATATGTTGCCTACAAGAAACTCATTTTAGACGTGAAGACACCTCCAGATTTAAAGTGAGGGGGTGGAAAACAATTTACCATGCTAATGGACATCAGAAGAAAGCTGGGGTGGCAATCCTTATATCAGATCACATAGATTTTAAGCCAAAGAGTATAATAAGAGATGAGGAAGGACACTATATCACACTCAAAGTGTCTGTCCAACAAGAAGATCTAACAATTTTAAATATCTATGCCCCTAACGTGGGAGCAGCCAACTATATAAACCAATTAATAACAAAATCAAAGAAACACATCAACAATAATACAATAATAGTAGGGTACTTTAACACTCCCCTTACTGAAATGGACAGATCATCCAAGCAAAAGATCAACAAGGAAATAAAGGCCTTAAATGACACACTGGACCAGATGGACATCACAGATATATTCAGAACATTTCACCCCAAAGCAACAGAATACACATACTTCTCTAGAGAATTCTCTAGAGAATGCTGGAAATGGAACATTCTCCAGAATAGATCACATCCTTGGTCATAAATCAGGTCTCAACCAGTATCAAAAGATTGGGATCATTCCCTGCATATTTTCAGACCACAATGCTCTGAAGCTAGAACTCAATCACAAGAGGAAATTTGGAAAGAACCCAAATACATGGAGACTAAACAGCATCCTTCCAAAGAATGAATGGGTCAACCAGGAAATTAAAGAAGAATTGAAAAAATTCATGGAAACAAATGATAATGAAAACACAACGGTTCAAAATCTGTGGGACACAGCAAAGGCAGTCCTGAGAGGAAAATATATAGTGGTAAAAGCCTTTCTCAAGAAACAAGAAAGTCTCAAATACACAA
Source organism: Mellivora capensis (assembly GCA_004024625.1). Lineage (NCBI taxonomy): Eukaryota > Metazoa > Chordata > Mammalia > Carnivora > Mustelidae > Mellivora > Mellivora capensis. The sequence continues at coordinate 67,339 of PISX010005938.1, forward strand.
CCTAACCCTACACCTAAAAGAGCTGGAGAAAGAACAAGAAAGAGAGCCTAAACCCAGCAGGAGAAGAGAAATCATAAAGATCAGAGCAGAAATCAATGAAATAGAAACCAAAAACAATAGAACAAATCAACGAAATGCAGAGCTGGTTCTTTGAAAGAATTAATAAGATTGGTAAACCCCTGGCCAGACTTATCAAAAAGAAAAGAGAAAGGACCCAAATAAACAAAATCATGAATGAAAGAGGAGAAATCACAACCAACACCAAAGAAATACAAACAATTATAAGAATATACTATGAGCAACTCTAAGCCAACAAATTTGACAATCTAGAAGAAATGGATGCATTCCTAGAGACATATCAACTACCACAACTGAACCAGGATGAAATAGAAAACCTGAACAGACCCATAACCAGTAAGGAGATTGAAACAGTCATCAAAAATCTCCAGACAAACAAAAGCCCAGGGCCAGATGGCTTCCCAGGGGAACTCTACCAAACATTTAAAAAAGGATTAATTCCTATTCTCCTGAAACTGTTCCAAAAAATAGAAATGGAAGGAAAACTTCCAAACTCATTTTAGGAGGCCAGCATCACCTTGATCCCAAAACCAGACAAGGATCCCATCAAAAAAGAGAATTAAAGACCAATATCCTTGATGAACACAGATGCAAAAATTCTCACCAAAATACTAGCCAATAGCATTCAATAGTACATTAAAAGGATTATTCACCACGACCAAGTGGGATTTATTCCAAGGCTGCAAGGTTGGTTCAACATCCTCAAATCAATCAATGTGATACAACACATTAATAAAAGAAAGAACAAGAACCACATGATACTCTCAATAGATGCTGAAAAAGCATTTGACAAAGTACAACATCCCTTCCTGATCAAAACTCTTCAAAGTGTTGGGATAGAGGGCACATACCTCAATATTATCAAAGCCATCTATGAAAAACCCACCACAAATATCATTCTCAATGGAGAAAAAATGAAAGCTTCTCCGCTAAGGTCAGGAACACGGCAGGGATGTCCATTATCACCACTGCTATTCAACATAGTACTAGAAGTCCTAGCCTCAGCGATCAGACAACAAAAAGAAATTAAAGGCATCCAAATTGGCAAAGAAGAAGTCAAACTATCACTCTTTGCAAATGATATGATACTATATGTGGAAAATGCAGAAGACTCCACCCCAAAACTTCTAGAACTTGTACAGGAATTTAGTAAAGTGTCCGGGTATAAAATCAATGCACAGAAATCAGTTGCATTTCTCTACACCAACAACAAGACAGAAGAAAGAGAAATTAAGGAGTCCATCCCATTTACAATTGCACCCGAAACTATAAGAAACCTAGGAATAAACCTAACCAAAGAGGCTAAAAATCTATACTCAGAAAACTATAAAGTACTCATGAAAGAAATTGAGGAAGACACAAAGAAATGGAAAAATGTTCCATGCTCCTGGATTGGAAGAACAAATATTGTGAAAATGTCTATGCTACCTAAAGCAATATACACATTTAATGCAATCCCTATCAAAATCCCACCCATCTTTTTCAAAGAAATGGAACAAATAATCCTAAAATTTATATGGAACCAGAAAAGACCTCGAATAGCCAAAGGAATATTGAAAAAGAAAGCCAAAGTTGGTGGCATCACAATTCCAGACTTCAAGCACTATTACAAAGCTGTCATCATCAAGACAGTATGGTACTGGCACAAAAACAGACACATGGATCAATGGAATAGAATAGAGAACCCAGAAATAGACCCTCAACTCTATGGTCAACTAATCTTCGATAAAGCAGGAAAGAATGTCCAATGGAAAAAAGACAGCCTCTTCAACAAATGGTGTTGGGAAAATTGGACAGCCACATGCAGAAAAATGAAACTGGACCATTTCCTTACACCACACACGAAAATAGATTCAAAATGGATGAAGGACCTCAATGTGAGAAAGGAATCCATCAAAATCCTTGAGGAGAACACAGGCACAACCTCTTTGACCTCAACTGCAGCAACATCTTTCTAGGAACATCGCTAAAGGCAAGGGAAACAAGGACAAAAATGAACTATTGGGATTTCATCAAGATCAAAAGCTTTTGCACAGCAAAGGAAACAGTTAACAAAACCAAAC
>PISX010005938.1:69579-102701 GCA_004024625.1 Mellivora capensis
TTGGTGGGAATGCAAGCTGGTGCAACCGCTCTGGAAAACAGCATGGAGATTCCTCAAAAAGTTGAAAATAGAACTACCCTATGACCCAGCAATTGCACTACTGGGTATTAACCCTAAAGATACAAATGTAGTGATCCAAAGGGGCACGTGCACCGGAATGTTTATAGCAGCAATGTCTACAATAGCCAAACTATGGACAGAACCTAGATGTCCATCAACAGATGAATGGATAAAGAGAATTTGGTATATATACACAATGGAATACTATGCAGCCATCAAAATAAATGAAATCTTGCCATTTGCAACGACGTGGATGGAACTAGAAGATATCATGCTTAGTGAAATAAGTCAATCAGAGAAAGACAACTATCATATGATTTCCATGATATGAGGAAGTGGAGATGCAACATGGGTAGTTGGGGGGTTAGGAAAAGAAGAAAAGAAACAAGATGGGATCGGGAGGGAGACAAACCATAAGTGACTCTTAATCTCACAAAACAAACTGAGGGTTCCTGTGGAGAGGGGGATTGGGAGAAGGGGGTGGGGTAATGGACATTGGCGAGGGTATGTGCTATGGTTAGTGCTGTGAAGTGTGTTAACCCAGAGATTCACAGACATGTATCCTGGGGATAAAAATACATTATATGTTTATAAAAAATTAAAAAATTTTAAAAAAGAACTAATACAAACCTATGTTATAGAAAACGCAATAGAAAAGTGGGCAAAATGCTGCACAAACCAGAATATACGATATCTACTAAACATGAAAATGTGCTCACTTTCATTGGCCATCAGTGAAATATAAATTAAAACAAGATATGCTGCCATTATACCCCCATCAATATAGCTAAAATAAAAAAATCTTTGTTAAGGTTAAGTGTTGGTAAGTATGTGGGTTCTGTCATTTATTGCTGGTGGAATGTCAATTGTTACAACCACTTCAGAAAACTGGCATTACCTACTAAGTTTGAAAATACACATGCTCTATGACACTGTAAATCTATCATCAACTATATAGCTAGGCTAAATGTGTAATTAAGTTCAACAAAAGACATATACTAAAACATTCATTAACAACACTCATTGTAAATGTTAGAAACTGGAAACAATCTGCATTTTTATCAGCTATAAATTGGATAAATAAATTGTGGTCTAGTTATGAAAAATAAGCCACTCACAAACATAATATTAAGTGAAAAAAATCTCACAAACATAATATTAAGTGAAAAAAAAACATTGTAAAAGCATCTCTATTATATTACTTAATTTATAGGAAGGTCCCAGTAAAACTACTCTATGTTGGCAGAAGATAGCATATTATTACCTTTGGGGAGGACAGGTTATTGATTGGAGGGTCCACCGCAGGCTTCTGAGTAGCTGATAATACTTTATTTTTCAATTCAAACATGGGAATGTGGGTATGTTTGGTTTGTAAAAATGTACTGAGCTGAACACTTACTATGGTGTACATTATCAAAATGTTAACACAAAACAAAGCCCACCTTTTTGGCTCTGTCTTACCTTTCCTTTTAAAGGCTGTGTTGTCTCAATGTTCATATGTAGACCTTCTGAAAATGCAGACATGATGGTCATCATTAACAAGTGTTAACTAATGGTCTACACTCTGCAGGCTTTTATTTAAGGTCAATGACAACAATGAAATTCTGTATATGATACAGTCCATGCCCTGTTGGGGTTTATCATCAAGTTGGGGAGAATTTTATAAACTAACATTAAAAATACCCAGCAATTATACTACTAGGTATTTATCCAAAGGATACAAAAATAGTGATTCGAAGGGACACATGTAACCCAATGTTTATGGCAACAATGTCCACAGTAGCCAAAATATGGAAAGAGCCCAGATGTCCATCAACTTATGAATGGATAAAGAAGATGTGATATATATATATATATTTATATATATATATATATCATACATATTTATCATATATATCAAATTTATAATATATATATATCATATATATAATTACTCAGCCTTCAAAAAGAATGAAATCTTGCCATTTGCAATTACATGGATGGAACTAGAGGGTATTATGCACCAGAAAGTAATTTAATAGTTAAATGTCAGATTATTTCTTTTTTTTTTAAGATTTTATTTATTTATTTGACAGACAGAGATCACAGGTAGGCAGAGAGGCAGGCAGAGAGAGAAGAAGGGAAGCAGGCTCCCTGCCAAGCAGAGAGTCTGATGCGGGGCTCAATCCCAGGACCCCGGGATCATGACCTGAGCCGAAGGCAGAGGCTTTAACCCACTGAGCCACCCAGGAGCCCCCAGATTATTTCTTATTTACTAAAGATCCCTTCAAAATAAACTGATGATATAGAAGCCAATAATAGATAAACGCCAAATGATTACAAATATTAGTGTTTTCTTAATATTAAGATAAAAGGAAATTGCCCTTCAAATAAAAAATAAACATCTAATTGCAGTGGTAATTGCATTTTAACTAATTTCATGCAAACTGATTATTAAAACATAGACTGACATACTATTATATGGAATAAGAACATTTCAAAACATTGGGTAATGGAAATTTAAATTTATGAGATGCCCATGCTAAGCTAAGTAGAACCATATCAAACTTAAAATTGCAGCAACTTTATAGTGCACAATAATTAGAAATATAGTGGTGGGTTTGAACCTTGGGCTTTGTATGTAATATAGAAAGATGAGATGTATCAAGAGTGAATGGGCTTTACAGGAACCCCAAAACTCATAAGTGTTTTCATATGTCTTTTGAAAGTCTGTTCCTCCAAGGAAGAGCATGAGAACCAGAACTTTGGTCATTAAAGAATTGAAAACATGCAGAAACAGACACACATTTTACAGTGATATTTTTATCCTTGTAATTCTCCCCAGGAAACATATGTTAAGGTGTGCAAAGCATTTGAAATAACAAAACAATTGTTTCTTTAACAATTCATGTTCAAGCCAATAGTTATTACCTAAAATTATAATTAGAAAGTGATCATAAATATGTTCTAGTTTTCTAAAAATTAGTAATACTATGAATGCTTGTGTGTGTGTATTATTCCAAAAATGAAATGTACTAGAAAAGAAAAAAAATGCATCAAGCCAGCATCCCAGACAAAATGTTGACATAAAAAATAAGGCAATGTGTCTCAAAGACACTTATAAACTTAGTGATATATGATTGTGTTAATGGCATTAATAATCTATATATTTTTAATAATTAGTAACATAATATCTCAAAGCAAGAAGTAATTTAAGAAATTTCCTTGTTAACTGCCAAACTTTACAAATGAGGAAACCAATGCTCAGATTAGGGATTTACTTATCCATGGCTTCACAACTACATTGTGGCAGAGAAAGCCCAAAATTTAGCCCCCAAATTTCAACAAGTCAAACTTCAGATGTTGATTTATGATGTGAAAGTCATTGTAGATTCTTTATAGATATTTATATCTGGATGGAGCTCACAGCCTCCCTCTTGAGCACATCTTCCAGGATTTTTTTCCATGCCTCCCCTTGCTTTACTTCCTCACCCTGAAAACCAGGTTATTTGTTCACATCCTGAGTGCCAAGAACATTGTACAGATCAAGGGTTTTAAATATGACAAACAAAAGCATCTAATGCTGAACATTTTAAAAATTTATTGTGTTGCTGTTTCAGTAATTAAAACTGGTAATAGTGGTAAATAAATTTACTCGTTCCTTAAGCAATCTGTAGTGATATAGAGTAATTAATACTGTATTTCATTGCCTGAAATTGGTGTTAATTAATTCACTTGCCAGGTAATTTGTTCACCCTGATAAGGATTTTTCCTTATAATTCTGTTATTGACTTTGTTCAATATTTTAAACAAAATGTAATTAAATGATAACCAAAAGTACTGGAACTCACATTTAGTAAGTACCATGATAGACCATCACTTTTGTGTGTGTGTCACATAATTAAACACATAATATATGTGGTATGTCTGTGAGCCAGGCAGGGCATGCCTTTGTTTTCTTATTTTTTTAAAATTATTGTTAGTTTATATAATTTAAAAATATTTTTTTTCCTGAAACTGATAGCAAGAAGGACATTTATCTTTTTTCTACTCCCCAGCATCTAAGCCCATCCCAGTCTTCTACTGATTTCTTTCCTATCGCCTCCTCTTCACTGTCTTTGTTTTAGTACTTCCATTTCATCCTTCTCCTGAAGCACCTTGTTGACTCCCCTATTTGTCTTTCTCATCCCTCAGATGGTTGTGAGGTTCTCCTCTTTGCCCTTTCTCAAACCCTGTTCACCTTCCATCGTGGTATACTCTTCATCCTGTATATGAATCACTCATACTGCACATAAACAAATAACAACTGCTATTTGTTTCATCAGGGTCCAAATACTCTGCCAGAAATGCAGTGGTCGACACCACCAATAGAACTTTGGCCTCATGTAACTTAAAGTCAAAACAGGCAGGGAGCTTTGCCATACTAACTCAATGGTTTAAAAAAAAAGGCATGCAAAATACTATGAAATAGAAATACAGGGAGCTATGTGGCCAGTACCAAGCAAAATTGTTGCAATATTTTTTCAGTATCCTGATTATATCTGAAATAAACACACACACACTCACACACACACACAAACACACACACACAAAATGGAAAATGGTTTATTTTCTGCAAATATTGTGCATGCACAATAGCAAAGAATTCTTAGGCAGTGTGGCACATGAATGGCTATTATCCCAAACTCTTCCCTAGGCCCATATGGAAAATCTTTAATAGTGTTCTGGTGCTTTGTATTAATCCTAAAATCCCACCACTTTCTCAGACTTTCACTAAAGCTGATGAATTTGGTTCTTATTTAAGACCTACCCCAAATGTGTTCATTGGAGTATGAAGTCCTCTTCTTCCCCAAGGCTGTTCATTGCTTTCAGCAGACAATTTGTTTTAAGAAAGGGACAAGAAAAACATTTCAGGATCATCTAGTTTAACCATTATTTTTCTTTGCTAATGAAATTCTTCTCTGATCTATTTATGCTTGGATGTGAGAAGCAACTACCTACTGAGTAACTATGACCCTTTGGAGTGCTGTGGTAATATACATGGGTGCTTGCCAAGTGTGTATCCAATGACCAAGAGATCATTTAAAAATGATCTAAAGTATAGCTTGAATCTGCTGCATTTCTGGGGGCAGCTGGGTGGCTCCGTGGATTAAGCCTCTGTCTTCGGCTCAAGTCACGATCTCAGGGTCCTGGGCTGGAGCCCTGCATCAGACTCTCTGCTTAGCAGGGAGCCTGCTTCTCCCCTCTGTCTCTCTGCCTGCCTCTCTGCCTACTTGTGATCTCTCCCTCTCTGTCAAATAAATAAAATCTTAAAAAAAAATAAAGGAGATTCTGCTGCATTTCTAAAAAGTGCCTGGGAGATTACAACATTGTGTGTTCAGAGACCACATGTTGAGTAGCAAGGATGTAAAGAACATAGAAATTAATCTGGGCATTGGAAATTTAGAATATTTTTTAGTGTTATATCTACCAAATCAGGGTCAAGGGTAGAGAGGTCTGGAACTCAAAGGCATACATTTTTGACTAAGGCTTCCAGAAGTTCCAAAAACTCCTTGTACTACAAAGTTTCATTATACCCTCCCCCCGTATGAGCCTTGTTTCTCTCTCCATAATATCATTCTCTAAAGAGGGGGGGGGGGATAATCAAAAGAGAAGTCTGACTTTTGCTTCAGTTTAACTACCAAGATCTATCCCATCATATATTTTTCATATTAGTTCTTAATAGGCTATAGCTGTTGCTTCTACCATTAATAAGCATATGTTCTGTGTTAGGGTTGGTTTTGTTCTGCATCTGGTACCAGGGTAATCTTTGGATTATACCCTAAATCCACCATCAGTGAATCAAAGGAATACCAAAAGCAAATATTGCCAACAACCTGGGTGAAAAGAGAAGTCAAAAATGTCAAAACAGAGTTGTTATTATCAGATGACTTTTTTAAGTAGCTAAGTAAATGAACAGTCATATAGGGTTATATTTGTGCCTAATTCTAGAGAATAGGGGAAATAATATTGACTACTAAGCTTTGACTACAAAGCCCCATCAATTAAATGGGGAATTCCTAATGGCTGCCCCAATTCTAAGTGACATAAACTCAATGAAATCCCTCTCTGGCCCTTCTTTCCTATGTTATCTTTTATCGTTATTTTTTCTTCTCACTCTGAATTCTACAAAGTCAATGAGATAGTGAGCTTCAATGCATCAACACAGATTTAAAATGCAGCTGTCCCCTTGTGACAGACTGATAGATCCCAACACAAGGGCCCACATCTCATGAGTTATTTTGCTTGCTTTTTTATCTTCTTGCCTCTTGGTTTTTCCCCCATCATTCCTTCTCTTGCTTTGAATTCATGAAACTGTACGCAGCACACCCTACAGAGTCTTTTAGATGAGCAGCCATTACTATGCTACTTTTTAAAAATCTTAATTATGATGCTAAATCACCTTTCCTTAACTATAATGCAGGAAAACCACCCTTTTTCTCCCCTCAGGCTCAACTACTTGACCAATTTTTTGTAGTCTTTATATTTCTTAAGTAGACATAGCTATTAGAAAATTTAATCCTTTTTCAAAGTGTTATGAAGAATAGAGATAATGCTTGAGAAAAGCATTCGAAAGGTTGAAAACCTGAATCGCTGTAGAACAGTTGTTTAAGTCATGGTTTATTAAGTAATAAAATAACAACATAGCAAATTTACAGCATACCAAAAAGAGTAATTTTGTTTCTCTAAGAAAAGTTTCTACACATTATTTTCTTCAAGAAAAATGTATAGATTTTATTACCCTTTGGAATCACCTAGTCCAAAACTTTTTGAAAGAAACTTCACTTAAGAGCTTTTAGCTTTATAGGAAGCCACCATAATCATGGCCTCTTTTATTTTCAAAAGATACTTGAGGAAGGGTTCCATATTATTACTGTGTCCTCTGAGAGCTTGGTTCCTAGAAAAGCCAAGGTCCATCTTACACTGTGCAATTCTAGCTTAATAAGAAAGTTATATCACTGTTGACAACCTTGTCCTTTCTTCATAAATCCTGGGAGTTATCCCATAAGGAATATTCGCTCTCCTTCAGACATGAAGGGACCGTTAAGGTACACCAGTAAAAATCCATGGATTTTAGTGTCTGGCTCTATTTCTTCTAATTTAAGGATTTTAAGAAAAAAAATATTGCAGGGAAAAAACATTTTTATTAACAATGAAGTAAATAAATTTCTTGTTTCTTAATAAATAAGTTATAAAAAGTCAGGATTGATATTTTCCTTTTTTAAAGATTTTATTTATTTATTAGACACAGAGAGATCACAAGTAGACAGAGAGGCAGGCAGAGAGAGGGGGGAAAGCAGGTCAGTGTGGGACTCAATCCCAGGACCCTGAGATCATAACCTGAGCGAAGGCAGAGGCTTAACCCAATGAGCTACCCAGGCGCCTGACCTACACACTTTTTAAAAAAATTAACATATAATGTATTATTAGCCCCAGGGGTACAGGTCTGTGAATTGCCAGGTTTACATACTTCACAGCAGTCACCATAGCACATACCCTCCCCAATGTCCAAAACCCCACCACCCTTTCCCTACCTACTTTGGCTTCATTTGATGGCTTCACTTTATCCCATAAGACTCAGAGTGAACTTCTGACTTACAGAATCAAAATAAAATAATTTTGTGCCTTCTACCTTTTAGTTTGTGGTGATTTTTACAGCCACAATAGAAAACTAATAGAGACTAAAAGATAAATAATGTCACTAGGGTTTTTATAATGATTAAATGCTGATTATAAAAATATATGCAGGAGAAAAGAGAATCCTAAAACACAAGAAGCAAAATCAGAGAATTCCACAGGAATAGTTGTAATTTCCATACATAACTTCCAATATCAGCTAAAACAACTACATAGAAAATAAAAGCAAAAAAATAGAAGACTTCAAAAGTACTATAAATCAAGCAGACTTCACAAATATCTACTGAGTATTCTATCTATCAGTGGCAGAATATGGGTTCTTCTTAAGTGTACTGGAACATTCTCCACATAGTTCATAAAACATGTTTTAGTAAATTAAAACATTTTAAATCATGCAGAGTATGCTTTCTAAACACATGAAATAAAACCAAAACTCAATAACAGAAGAAAACATGGGAAATTCATTACAAATATGGAAATTTCACTACATATGTTCCAATAACCAAGTGGGTCAAAGAGTCTACCAAAAGGAAATTGAGAAAATACTTTGGTAGAGTTTTTATTGTCTAAGTGACAACATAGGAGCCATGAGCTTACCTCTTCCAATGGATACATTGAATCTGCTGCTACATAAGAAACTCCTACAGCTCAATAGTAAAAACAAGCAAACAAACAAAATGAACAAAAAACAAAACAAAAATTTATTTAAAAATTGGCAGAGGACTGGAACAGATGTTGTACTGAAGAAGACATCCAAAGGCCAAAAAGTACATGAAAAGATCACTAATCACCAGGTAAACACAAATCAAACCACAGTAAGATACTACCTCACACCTCTTAGAATCACTGTTTGAAACAGAGCAGATAGTAAGTGCTGAGAAGAATGTGATGAAAAAATAAATCTTGGGCACTGTTTAGAGGAATTTAAGGGCCACCTGGATGGCTAAGTTGATTAAGCAACTGCCTTAAGCTCCGGTCATGATCTTGAGGTCTCCAGACTGAGCCCCACGTTGGGAATCTCTGCTTAGGAGGGAGTCTGTTTCTCCCTATCCCTCTCCCTCTCCTTATCCCTGACTCACTCTCTCTCTCAAATAAATAAATAAAATGTTTTTAAAAAGGAATGTGAACTTGTGCAGGTATATGGAAAACAGTATGGAAGTCCTTAAAAAAGTTTTAAAAATTAAAAATAGAACTACCATATGATCCAGCAATCTCAATTCCAGTTATATATCTAAAGGGAATGAAAACAAGACATCAAAAAGATATTTGCCCTCCCTCGTTCACTGCAGCATCATTCATAATAGTCAAGATAGAGAATAACCTAAGTGCCCATCAATGCCTACCAATGGATGAATGGATAAAGAAGATATGAAATGTGAGATATATAGATATAGATATATAGATATATCCATGTTGGTGATACACACATACACACAAATATATAGATATATTTATATCTATATCTATATCTATATATATTTATACATAGATATATTTATATCTATATATCTGTGTGTATGATAGATATATCTATATCTATATATCTGTGTTATGTCTGTATCACCAACATGGATTATGCTAAGAAAGACAAATACTGAATGTAGTTATTTATATGTGGAATCTAAAGAAGTCAAACATAAAGAAACAGGGAGCAGAAAAGGGGTTGCTAGGTTCTGGGAGACACAATAAATATGAAGAGTTTTATTAAAGGAAACAAATTTTTCAGTTATAAAATAAATAAGGTTTGAGTATCTAACAGAACATGATGACTATATTTGATAAGATTTACTCTATAATTGATATGTGCTAAGAGAGTAAAACTGAAATATTCTCTCTCATTCAAACACACATAACACAAACACAAATATGTAAGGTGATGGATGTGTTAATTATATGGGAGGAATCTTTCCATGATACATATAACAAACCATTATGAGGTATACTTTAAATATTTTACAATTTTATTGGTCAATTATACCTCTGTAAAGTTGAAAAAAATAAAGTACTCTGATAGAAGAGAAAAATAAAAGACAATATATACAAACTTATAGGAGCAGCTTAAGCAATGCCCACATGAAAATTTATAACTGTAAGCACATATATTAAAAATGAGATGAAATCTTACATCAATAATCTAATCTGTCTCCTTAAGAAACTGAGGTGAGGGGTGGAACTAAACCCAAAGAGGCACAATACAGGAAATAATGATTAAAGCAAAAATTAATTAAAGGATATAATAATAACAGAGAACATCAACAAAACCCATACCCATATTTGAAAAGATTAAAAAATTGACAAAACTTTAACTAGGCTCACTAAAAGAGAGACAAATCAAATTACTAGAATTAGAAATAAGAGGGGGCATTACTACTTATCTTACAGAGATAAGAAGTATAAGAGAATACTATGAACAATCAGATGTCAACAAATTAGATAACCTAGATGAAACAGACAAAAATCTTGAAACAAACTATCAAAATTGACTTAAAAAGAAATAGAAAATCTGAGTAGACCTATAATGACTATATATTGATCAAAAAGTTCCCACAAAGAGAAGAGTAGGATCAGAAGGCTTCAACTGGTAAATTATGCCAATATTTAGAAAATAATTAATACCAGTTCTCAACATTCTCTATCAAAAAATAGAAAAGTAAACACTTTCCAATGAATTTTATGAAGTCAGTGTTATCTTCATGTGAAAATAAAAAAAAAAATCACAAGAAAACAACCTAAAGGTGAACTTGTGAGCACTGACGCAAAAGTCTTTTTAAAATACTACACTAAATACAGCAACATACAAAAAGGATTATACATGAAAAACTTATGAGATTCATTTGAAGTAATACAAAACTGTCTCAATATGTAAAATTCAAACAATGTAATATATCATGTTAATAGAATAAGAGATAAAACCATTTATTAATCTCCATAGATACAGAAAAATAATTTGACAAAATTCAACTCTTTCATGATAAAAACAAACAAAAAAACCCATTAATGAAAAACCAAAAAAACTAGGAAAAAGGGAAATTCTTTATCTTGGTAAAGGGCATCTACACAAATCACAGCTAAAACTATGCTTTATCATGAAAGACTGAACACTTTTTCCGTAACATGAGAAAAAAAAGACAAACATGTCCACTTTCTCTACTTCTATTCAGTGTTTCCTTAAAGGTTATAGCCATGGAAATTAGGAAGGAAAAATAAATAAAAGACACCCAACTTATAAATAAGTAATTAAAACTCCTTTTATAGATGACATGATCTTATTGTATTAGTTTTCAAGGTACACAATAACAAAATTCTACAAACTGGGTGACTTTAAAAACAGAAATTTATTGTTGCCCAGTTCTGGAGGTTAGAAGTCTAATATCAAGATGTCAGCAGGGTTAGTTATTTTTAGAGTTGTCAAGAAAAGGTCATTCTAGATCTTTTAGTTTCATATATGGTATTTTTTCCTCCTATGTTTCTTTATATCATCTTACCTCTATTCTGTAACTAAATTTCCCTCTTTTTGCAAGGACACTAGTCATATTGGATTAAATCCACCTCTTATGACTTATTTTAACCTGATAACCTCTATAAAGACCCTATCTCCAATAAAGACATACTGTGGCACTAGAGGTTGGGGAAGGGGCACAATTCAGCCCATAACACTACTATATAGAAAATTCTAAGAAATCACTAAAAAATTGTTAGAATAATTAAGTTCATAATAATTATAGCATATGAGATTAATGTACAAAAACTAATTCTAAAACAATGTAAACTCTAGCAATAAACAAATCAACAATGAAATTCATAAAACTAAGATAACATCAGAAAGAAGCTGTTATGAATAAATTTAAGAAAAGAAGTATAAGACTTGTACAATAAAAAGTACACAACTTTCCTTAAGGAAATTAAAGAATATTTAGATTAATGAAAATATGTTATATATACATGCATCAAAAGGCTTCATATTATAAGATGGCAGTATTCCCCCAAATTGATCTACAGACTCAGTGTAGTACCTATTAAAATCTAATGTAGTTTATTTGAAGAAATGTACAAGTTAATTTTAAAATTAATATGGAAATGGCTTGTCTCCCTCCCTATCCCATCTTGTTTCATTTATTCCTTTCCTACCCCAAACCCCCTACATTGCCTCTCAACTTCCTCATATCAGGGAGATCATATGATAATTATCGTTCTCTGATTGACTTATTTCGCTAAGCATAATACCCTCTAGTTCCATCCACATCATTGCAAATGGCAAGATTTCATTTCTTTTGATGGCTGCATAGTATTCCATTGTAAATATACCACATCTTTAACCATTAATCTGTTGATGGACATCTAGGTTCTTTCCATAGTTTGGCTATTGTGGACATTGCTGCTATACACTTTCGAGTGCATGTGGCCCTTGGGATCACTACATTTGTATCTTTAGGGTAAATACCCAGTAGTATGATTGCTGGGTTGTAAGGTAGCTCTATTTTCAACTTTTTGATCAGGAGGGAGACAAACCATAAGAGACTCTTAATCTCCAAAAACAAACTGAGGGTTTCCAGGGGGAGGGGGGAAAGGGGAAGGTGGTTGGATATGGACATTGGGAAAGGTAATGTGCTATGGTGAGTGCTGTGAAGTGTGTAAACCTGGCGATTCACAGACCCATACCCCTGGGGCTAATAATACATTATATGTTAATATAAAAGTAAAAAATTAGAAAAAAAAAACAAAGCGCCAAATCAAATACCTCCTGTCAATCAAACTTTCAATATTGTATAGTCCTATTTTTCTCTATATAAGTATAAACTTGATTTGATGAAAAAAATTAATATGGAAATCTTAGGGTCCAGAATAGTCAAAGTAGAAGAATACTATTAGAAGACTCACACATGGATATCAAAACTTATTGCAAAACTACAGTTATCAAGACAGTATGGTATACTGGCATATGGATAGACATATTATAATTAAAGCCCATTAAAATAATTCTTATGATAACATTTATAATCATTATGAACAATTTTGACAAACATTTGAAGACAACTTAATAAAGAAAGAATAGTCATTTCAACAAACAGTGCTAGGACACCAGAATATCCATATACAAAAGGAAAAAGCTGTACTCCTACCTCACACTATACACAAAAACTAACTCAAAATGGACCAAAGACCTAAATATATGAAGGAAAATGTAAGAATTAAACTATAAAACTCTTAGAAGAAAAGATAGCTGTAAATTCTCATGACTTTATTAGGCAATAATTTTTTAGATATGGCTCCGATATTTCAAACAACAAAAGAAAAAGAAGAAGAAAACATCATTAAAATTTTACTCATTTGTTTTTCAAAGGATACCATTAAGAAAGTAAAAGGCAATCCACATGATGGAAGAAAATATTTGCAAATCTGTATCTGAAAGGGGACTTCTATCAAAAATATAAAAACAACCCTTACAAGCTAATGACAAAATGACAAATAATACCATGAAAAATGAGTAAAGGGTCTAAATAGATATTTCTCCAAAGAGGACACACACTAATAAGCACACAAAAAGATGTTTAACAACTAAAAACTAGAGATATACAAATCAAAACCACTGATAAACTTCATTGAGATGACTAAAATCAAAATGACAGAAAATAACAAGTGTTGACAAGGTCAAGAAGAAACTGACAACTTCATGCACTGTGGGAATGTAAAATTGTGTGACTAGTTTGGAAAACAATTTGGAAATTTCTCAAAAGTTTAAACATGGAATTATCATGTGATCCAGCATTTTCACCTCTACATGTATCTCCAAGACAAGTGAACACATACATCTAGACAAAACCTAAAATGTCCAAAGCCTCATTACCCCTAATAGACAAAAGTTAGATATAAGCCATAAGTCTGTCAAGTGAATAAATGAATAAATGCTTCCATTCAACAGAATACTATGTGGCAATAAAAAGTAATAAGGTACTTATACACACTAAAATATGGGTGAACTTGGAAATTATGCTGAGTGAAAGACAATGGACAAAAAATACTGTATACTGTATGATTCTATTTATATGAAATATCCAACACAGAGAAGTCTATAGAACATAAAGCAAACTAGTTATCACCAGGGGCTGGGGGAAAGAAACAATGGGGAGTAAATGTTAATGATTACAGAGCTTCATGTTGGGTTTATAAAAATATTCCAAAATTGATTGTGATGATGGCTTCAGAACTCTGAGAATATACTAAAAACTACTGAATTGTAGACTTTAAAAGAGATTAATTGGATGGCATGTGAATTACATCTCAATTAAGTTTGTACAAATTCTGAGGTGAGTAATCTAGGTATATAATCAGTCAAACACAAACCAATCTAAGTTTCCTCACCACCGAGAGAGAGTACTTACATTCACCCTAACCAGCACAGAATTAACATCAGACAAAGCACCTTAAAGTGCTTCAGGACCCATAAATAACTGCATCAGTGTCTTTGCGATTGGTATTATTGCTTTCCACATTCAGACATGGAAGTTCAGGCTAGAATGTAGATTTCACTCTTAACATCTCTATGCCTTTAACCTCTCTTTTAAATATGAATTTCATCCTTCCTCAACCTCTTTCTCTAATTGCCTGATTCTGGCATATAGGTTTTGTTTGTTTGTTTGTTTGTTTTATGGTCTAGTACCTAGTTATCTATTCTTCATATATTTGGTTTAGTGTTTTTGCTTTGACATTACTCAAATGTTAGTTTCTGCTCTCAGTGCTGTAGATAGATACATTGAAGTTTGATAAATGAAATAAGAAAGCTCAACAAAGGTTGCTTTGAAGAAGTCTATCTATTATATCCTGCACTGTCCTTTATCCTAAAACCTTGTTCACACATCAAGAAATAGTCCTTCTAGGGGCATCTGGGTGGTTCAGTCAGTCAAGCAGCTACTTTCAGCTCAGGTTATAATCCCAAAGACCTGGGATGGAGCCCCGCATTGGGCTCCCTGCTTGGGAGTCTGCTTCTCCCTCTCCCTCTTCCTTTCTCTCTGCCTACTTGTGCTCTTCTCTATCTCCCCATCAAATATATAAATAAATATCTTTAGCAGAACTATGGAAGAACTATAACTAAGGTTTGAAGAAGAGTTAATACCTATTCTTCTCAAACTATTAAAAAAAAAGTAGAAGAGGAAGGAAAACTTCCAAATTAATTCTAAATCCAGCATTACTTGTTATCAAAACCAGATAAAGATACCACCAAAAAAAAAAGGAACTACAAGCCAGTTTTCTGACAAACATAGATGTAAAAAGCTTCGACAAAACATTAGAAAACCAAAACTAATTATTCATTTAAAAAAATCATTCACCGTGATTAAGTGGATTTTAATACTGGGTTGCAAGTGTGGTTCAGTATTCCTAAATCAGGAGCACGTGGGTGGCTCAATCAGGTAAGTGTCTACCTTTGGCTCAGATCATGATCCTGGGGTCCTGAGATGGAGCAGAGTACCTCATTGGGCTCCCTGCTCAGTGGGGACTCTGCTTATCCTTATTCCCCTGCTCAAGCTCTCTCTCTCTCTCTCTCAAATAAATAAATAAAATATTTTTTAAAAATTCCCAAACCAATCACTATGATATATCACATCAATAAGAAAAAAATGATAAGAACCATAAGATCATTTTTGCTTTTGTTTCCTTTGCCTTTGGAGACATATCTTGAAAGAAGTTGCTGTGGCTGATATTAAAGAGGTTACTGTCTATGTTCTCTAGGATTCTGATGGATAACTGTCTCACATTGAGGTCCTTTATCCATTTCGAGTTTATCTTTGTGTACGGTGTGAGAGAATGGTCGAGTTTCATTCTTCTACATATAGCTGTTCAATTTTCCCAGCACCATTTATTGAAGAGACTGTCTTTTTTCCGCTGTATATTTTTTCCTGCTTTGTCAAAGATTATTTGACCAGAGTTGAGGGTCCATATCTGGGCTCTCTACTCTGTTCCACTGGTCTATGTGTCTGTTTTGATGCCAGTACCATGCTGTCTTGGTGATCACAGCTTTGTAGTAAAGCTTGAAATCAGGTAACGAGATGCCACCAGTTTTATTTTTCTTTTTCAACATTTCCTGAGCGATTCGGGGTCTCTTCTGATTCTGTACAAATTTTAGGATTATTTGCTCCAGCTCTTTGAAAAATACCGGTGGAATTTTGTTCGGAATGGCATTAAAAGTATAGATTGCTCTAGGTAGTATAAACATTTTAACAATGTTTATTCTTCTGATCAAAGAACATGGAATGGTCTTCCATCTTTTTGTGTCTTCTTCAATTTCTTTCATGAGTGTTCTGTAGTTCCTCAAGTACAGATCCTCTACCTCTTTGGTTAGGTTTATTCCCAGGTATCTTACGGTTTTTGGTGCTATAGTAAATGGAATCAATTCTCTAAATTCCCTTTCTCTGTTTTCATTGTGAGTGTATAAGAAAGCCACTGATTTCTGTACACTGACTTTGTATCCTGCCACATTACTGAGTTGCTGTATGAGTTCTAGTAGTTTGGGGGTGGAGTCTTTTGGGTTTTCCATATAAAGTATCATGTCATCTGTGAAGAGAGAGAGTTTGACTTCTTCATTGCCAATTTGGATACCTTTTATTTCTCTTTGTTGTCTTATTGCTGTTGCTAGGACTTCTAATACTATGTTGAACAAGAGTGGTGAGAGTGGGCATCCTTGTCATGATCCTGATCTCATTGGGAAGGCTGAGAGCTTCTTCCCATTGAGGATGATATTTGCTATGGGTCTTTCATAGATAGATTTTATGAAGTTCAGGAATGTTCCCTCTATCCCTTTACTTTGAAGTGTTTTAATCAGGAACGGATGCTGGATTTTTTCAAATGCTTTTTCTGCATCAATTGAGAGGACCATGTGGCTCTTCTCTCTTCTCTTATTGATTTGTTTTATAACATTGATTGATTTGGGAATGTTGAACCACCCTTGTAACCCAGGGATGAATCCCACCTGGTCATGGTAGATGATCTTTTTAATGTGCTGTTGGATCCTGTTTCCTAGGATCTTGTTGATAATCTTAGCATCCATATTCATCAGTGATATTGGTCTGAAATGCTCCTCTTTGATATCAGCCACAGAAACTTCTTTCAAGATATGTCTCCAAAGGCAAAGGAAACAAAAGCAAAAATTAACTTTTGGGACTTCATCAAGACCAAAAGCTTCTGCACAGCAAAGGAGACAGTCAGCAAAACAAAAAGGCAATCCACGGAATGGGAGAAGATATTTGCAAATGACAGTACAGACAAAAGGTTGATATCCAGGATCTATAAAGAACTTCTCAAACTCAACACACACAAAACAGATAATCATATCAAAAAATGGACAGAAGATATGAACAGACACTTCTCTAATGAAGACATACAAATGGCTATCAGACACATGAAAAAATGTTCATCATCACTAGCCATCAGGGAGATTCAAATTAAAACCACATTAAGATACCACCTCACACCAGTTATAATGGCCAAAGTTAGCAAGACAGGAAACAATGTGTGTTGAGAGGATGTGGAGAAAGGGGAACTCTCTTACACTGTTGGTGGGAATGCAAGTTGGTGCAGCCACTCTGGAGAACAGTGTGGAGATTCCTCAAGAAATTAAAAATAGAGCTTCCCTATGACCCTGCAATTGCGCTACTGGGTATTTACCCCAAAGACACAGATGTGGTGAAAAGAAGGGCTATCTGTACCCAATGTTTATAGCAGCAATGACCACGGTTGCCAAACTGTGGAAAGAACCAAGATGCCCTTCAACAGATGAATGGATAAGGAAGATGTGGTCCATATACACTATGGAGTATTATGCCTCCATCAGAAAGGATGAATACCCAACTTTTGTAGCAACTTGGACGGGACTGGAAGAGATTATGCTGAGTGAAATAAGTCAAGCAGAGAGAGTCAATTTTCATATGGTTTCACTTATTTGCAGAGCTTAACAAATAACACGGAGGACATGGGGAGATGGAGAGGAGAAGGGAGTAGAGGGAAATTGGAGGGGGAGATGAACCATGAGAGACTATGCACTCTGAAAAACAACCTGAGGGTTTTGAAGGGGCAGTGGGTGGGAGGTTGGGGGAGCCAGGTGGTGGGCATTATGGAGGGCACGCATTGCATGGAGCACTGGGTGTGGTGCAAAAACTATGAATTCTGTTACACTGAAAAGAAAAGAAATTTTAAAAAATAAAAAAAAAGAACCATAAGATCATTTCAATAGATGATAAGGGCACCTGGTTGGCTCAGTGGGTTAAGCATCAGACTCTTGATTTCAGCTCTGGTCCTGGTCTCAGGTGAGACTGAACCCTGTATTAGGCTCCATGATCAATGGGGAGTCTTCTTGAGGATGTCTCTGCTCCTTTTGCCCCTCCCCCTTTTTTCTTTCTCAAATAAATAAATCTTTTTTTAATAGATGCCAGAAAAAGCACTTGATAAAGTACCACATCCATTCATGATAAAATTTCTCAACAAAGTAAGTTTAAAGGAAGCATACTTGAACAAAATAAAGGCCTTATATGAAAAATCCACAGTGAACATTATGCTCAGTGGGAAAAAACAAATGAACAAACTAAGAGGTGTTCCCTACAGTCAGAAATAAGAGAAGGGTGCCTACTCTCACCACTTTTATTTAATACAGTATGGGAAGTACTATCTTCAGCAATCAGACAACAAATAAGAATAAAAAGCCACCCAAATGGGTAAGGAGGAAGTGAAATTGTCACTATTTGCAATGACATGATACTATTTATAGAAAACCCAAAAGACTCCACACAAAAAATACTAGAACTAATAAATAAATTCTGTAAAGTCTCAAGATACAAAATTAACATACAGAAATCTGTTGCATTTCTGTATACTAACACTAAATCAGCAGAAAAAGAAATTAAGAAAACAATCTCATTTACAGTTGCACCAAAAAGAATAAGGTACCTAGGAATAAACTTAACCAGAGAGTTGAGAAACCTGTACTTCGAGAATTATAAAATATTAATGAAAGAAATTGAACACACAAATGGAAAAATATCCCATGCTTATGAACTGGAAGAAAAAATATTGTTTAAATATCTATACTACCCAAAGCTATCTACAGATTTAATGCAACCCCTATCAGAATATCAACAGCATTTTTAACAGAACTAGAGCAAACAATCCTAAAATTTGTTTGAAATCATAAAAGATCCAAACAGTCAAAGCAATCTTGAAAAAGCAAAACAAAGCTGGGGGGTATCACAATTCCAGACATTAAGTTATATTACTTATATATTAAAGCTAAAGTGATCAAGACAGTATTGTCCTGGCACAAAAATAGACATGCAGATCAGTGGGACAGAATAGGAAATCCAGAAATAAACTCACAACTAAACAGTCAATTAATATTTGACAAAGCAGGAACATATATTCAATAGGAGAAAGACAATCTTTTCAACAAAAACTAGACAGCTTCATGCAAAAGAATGAAATTGGATCACTTTCTTACACCATACACAAAAATAAACTCACAATGAATTAAAGAACTGAAGTGAGACTCAAACCATAAAATCCTAGAAAAGAACACAGGTAGTCATTTATCTGCTCTCAGCCATTGCAAGATTTTTGTAGCTACACCTCCTGAGGCAAGGGAAATAAAAGCAAAAATAAACTATTCAGGTTACATCAAAATAAGAAGCTTCCACATGGCAAAGGAAACATCAACAATACTAAAAGGCAACCTACTAACTGGGAGAAGATACTTGCAAATGATATATCCAATAAAGGTTATATCCAAAATATACAAAGAACTTATAAAATTCAACACCCCAAAAAACAAATAATTCAATTAAAAATGGTCAGAAAGAGTGTACAGACATTTCTCCAAAGAAGACATACAGATGGTCAACAGATAAATGAAAAGATGCTCCACATCACTCATCATTAGGGAAGTGCACATCAAAACCACAATATCATCTCACACCTGTCAGAATGGCTAAAATAAAAAACACAAGAAGCAAGTGTTGGTGAGGATGTGGAGAAAAATGAATGCTCTTATACTGTTGGTGGGAAAGCAAACTGATGCAGCCACTGTGAAAAATAATATGGAGGTTCCTCAAAAAGTTAAAAATGGAGCTACCCTATAATACAGTAATCATGCTACTGGGTATCTACCCCAAAATTACAAAAATACTAATTCAATTCAATTCAATTATTTATAATAGCCAAATTATCAAAGCAGCCCAACTGTCCATGGACAGACGAATGGATAAAGAAGAGGTAGTATATTACTCAGCCATAAAAAGAATGAAATCTTGAAATTTGTAATGATATGGAAATGGCTAACAATTATAATACTAAGCAAAATAAGTCAGCCAGAGGGGCACCTGAGTGGTTCGTTGGTTGAGTCCAACTCTCAATTTCAGCTCAGGTCATGATCTCAGGTCATGGGATGGAAACTCACATCAGATTCCACACTCAGCAC
This sequence comes from Mellivora capensis, assembly GCA_004024625.1. NCBI lineage: Eukaryota > Metazoa > Chordata > Mammalia > Carnivora > Mustelidae > Mellivora > Mellivora capensis. The sequence goes on from PISX010005938.1 coordinate 89,750, forward strand.
AGAATCTACTTGTCCCTATCTCTGCTCCTCCCCCTACTTGCTCTTTTTCTCTCTCAAACAATAAATAAAATCTTAAAAAAAAAAAAAGTAAATCAGCCAGAGAAAGAAAACACCATATTATTTCACCCATACACATTTAAGGAACAAAACAAGTAAAGGGAAAAAGAAAGAGAGACAAACTAAGAAACAGTTTATTTAGAGAACAAACTAATGGTTACCAGAAGGGAGGTTGGTGGACAGTAGGGTGAAATAAGTGATGAGGATTAAAGACTGCACTTGTGATGAGCACTGGGTGATGTATAAAATTGTTGAATAACTATATTGTATACCTGAAACTAAGATAACACTGTATGTTAACTACACTGGAATTAAAATAAAAACTTTATTTTAAAAGAATAAAAGGAAATAAAGGAAAGAAATAGTCCTTCTAACATGATATGGCCAGATGGCAGATTTCTAATGAAAAGGGTGGAAGTTTACCAAATTAAAATCTACCCTAGCATGTCCACTGGAACTCAATGACTCCTGGAGAAATAGTCCAAGAGTCAGACAACATCAATGCCAAATGGAGATAAAACCATGCTGCATAAAACCTAACGGGGCTATTATACATTTAACTATTCTCTATGTAAAAACCTAACAGAAGCTGTTACAATGCCAGCTCCCATTTTTCAGTTTTAAGCAAGTGGGTATACAAATAGCCCCTGACAACAGCTGATGAAACAGAGGGAGAATCTGAGAGTGGATATTCATCACACAAACAACACCAAGTGGCTATCCATTCAAGTAGCTCTCTGGTTAGGCTGTAGTAGTAATTGAGTAAAGGGAGATGGATGGCCACTTCACTTTGTTTCAGCAAAACTCCCCAAATTTTAAACCTTTTCCAAAATTCTGGATTCTATATTGTTGTTTGACCATAGAACTTTCTGTTAACATGATTATTGATCTTGGATCATGGGTGCTTCTTGTGAACAGAGTTTTTGATTTAATTCTGCAGCTCCACATCTTATCAATTTCCCAACATAGACTAGAACTCTGAAATCATTATTGAGTTTATTGTCTGAATTAATGTAGTATTGATAATATGAAGCAATTGCTTGTCAAACCAGGGTCTGCAATTGTTTTAACAATTCCAACTGAAAGAAGAGTTTTAATTGTTTTGTTTTTACTTCATTGGTAATATAGAAAATAATAATACTCTATCCTGAATCATTTTATGACCACCTTATGATACAATTCATACCCAAGATCCTAACTTCTCAGTTTTTAACATCATACATTTACTTCCCAACTCCCGGGATACATGTGTGTCCTTAGCTTTATGATGAAAGGTCTAGGTTTCTGAAGAATACCTATAGCGTTGTGGCACCTGAGTGGCTTAGTCAGTTAAGTATCTGACTCTTGATTTTGGCTCAGGTCATAATCTCAGGGTTCCAACTCTTGACTTCAGTTCAGGTCATGACCTCAGGGTCATGAGGTAGAGCTCCAAGTGGTGATCCATGTTGGGCATGGAGCCTGTTTAAGATTATCTCTCCCTTTACCCTTCTCCCCATCCCCAACTCCACCTGGCTTACACATGATCTCCCTCTCCAAAACTAAAATAATAATAATAATAATAATAATAATTAATAAATACCCACAGCACTGAAGTCGGAGGCAATGAGAACTGATAGCCATCCTTTGGGGATCTCCCCCCCTTCCCATGTGTCTTTCTTTTCTCCTTCTCCTCCTCCTCCTCCTCCTCCTCCTCCTCCTCCTCCTCCTCCTTCTTCTTCTTCTTCTTCTTCTTCTTCTTCTTCTTCTTCTTCTTCTTCTTCTTCAATAAGATTTTATTTATTTGAGAGAGAAGGTAGTGTGAGAAAGAGCATGAGCAGGGGGGCAGAGGGAGAGAGAGAAGCAGGCTCCCCCAAGTATGGAGCCCTATGCAGAACTCAATCCCAGGATCCTGGGATCATGACCTGAGCCAAAAGCAGACACTTAATCAATTGAGCCACACTGGCACCCCTGTCTTTCCCTTCTGCATGTCTGTCTGGTGGACTTCAAGCTCTAGCTTCTGAAGCAAAGACGGCAGTCTTCTGGAGACAATTCAACTAATTCTCACAATTACATAAGCTAATCCTCTGCAATAAAGCCCTGTATGTTCAAAATAATCTTTCTGCTTCTCTAGTTGAACTTACACAGAGTTGATGCATTACTTGGCTCTTATCACTGTTTTATTCTTGCCAAAGTTTTACTAGGATTTCACCTCCAGGCACCAACCTCAGAACTTCTTTTTTTGGCCAGTATTCTGGAAATTTTAGGCAGGCCTTACAGTGATCCTGCATTTAATGGCCGGGAAAAGGAACAATGGGTAGCAGGGAGCTGAATCCACCACAAATAGGGAGCAGCTCTTTCAGTATATATTTTATTTTTGCTTTTTATTAAGGACACTTTTGTGTTTTAAAAATGAATGAGAGAATGTAAAAATCTGTCATATAGAAAGATCAAATATTAAGATTTGGACTTAATATTCATTAATATTAGCCTGCAAGAACTGCTTGCTGGCAAAATGTTTGTTAAGGACAGAAAATTATCATTTTAGCCAGCTAATAATGCTGTTACACATACAATTTAGTACAACATACTTATAGGAAAGATCTCTGCAACAATAAGTATTGTTGAATTCAAAATCTAAAAGCAGATTAAATATAGAACAAAATCTGAGGCCATATCATTCTACTATTAAAGCCAACACTAGCAATGTTGTTTTAGCAAAACATAATCAATAAGACACGAAATTAATTTTGTTAATTTGAATATTGGTTTTGTGCCTTTTATGTAATTCTTATATTTATTCGGGTCTTACAGTTCTATAAGAACTATCAGTGAGTCATAAGCAAAGTTTAAATCTCTATTTTCCCTACATTTAAGCAACATAATTATAGAAGTCATTTCTGTCAACAAATATAGCATCAAAAAGAATTTCATTTTTCTCTAAAATGGTAGTTTTCAACCCTACTGGCACATTATAATTACTTGGGGCTAGGAAGTACATTTCCATTGATTCTGATTTAATTGGTCTAAGCTGAGCACTGGCTTCTAGGTCATCTCAATCTTTCAGTAACCAATAAAAACGATAGGAAAATAGTAAGGATATGCATTTGAACAGTATTTTTTTTAAATATTGTATTTATTTATTTGATAAAGAGAGAGAGACAGTGAGAGTGGGAACACAAGCAGGGGGAGAGGGAGAAGCAAGCTTCTCACTAAGCAGTGAGTCCCAATGTAAGGCTAGATTCCAAGACCCTGATATCAAGACTTGAGCTGAAGATAAACGCTTAATGACTGAGCCACCCAGGTACCCTTTGAACAGTAGTGTTGATCAAAATTGTCATTATTAAACTTTATAGAACATTATATATACAAATGTAAATTTTTTCAATTGGATCTGGAATCCTCACTAAGGTAGATTACATATTGGGACATTAATATAAATTTCAACAAAGCATAAAATAATTGGAATATTTCATAATACAAGTACTAACCACAACATAATTACTTTAGAATTTAGTGAAAATAGCACATTTAGAAAAATTCCCGACTATTTAGAAATTAAACAAGGTACCTCAAAATAATAATTGCATAAAAAGTAAGTTGTAAGACATGTTAGGAAATGATTTTAACTAACTTCAATTCACACTGTAGTGGAAATACAGCATACTGGAACTTGTGAGATGCAGCCAAAGTAGCACTTGAGGGAATTTTATAGCTTTAAATACTTATTTTAGAAAAGAAAAAGGATATTTTAAAATAAGTTATCTCTATTTCTATCTTAAGAAGCTAGAAATGAAAAGGAAGTTAAACCCAAAGAATGATTTAAAAAGAACATAATAAAAGTAAGAGCATAATTCAGTGTATTACTGTTCTTTTAAAACATTAACAAATTGAAAACTCCCAAGAAAACTTATCAAACTTTTTAAAGAGAGAATAAAATTATTATAAGCAGGAATAAAATAAAAATTATCTCTAAACATCCTACAGACAGTAAATGTAAATTAAATGATAATTATCAACAACTGTTTGTAATTAAATTTGACAACTCCAATAATGAACAAATTACTTCAGAAACACAAATTATCAAACTTACTCACTTACACATAAGAAATTTAAAAAAATCTAAGCAGCCTTATATTTAGCAAGAAAGAAAGAAAAGGAATTCTTTTTATTTTTAAGATTTTATTTATTTATTTGACACAGAGAGAGAGATCACAAGCAGGCAGAGAGGCAGGCAGAGAGAGGGGGGAAGCAGACTCCCTGCCGAGCAGAGAGCCCAATGCAGTGCTGGATCCCAGGACCCTGAGATCATGACCTGAGCTGAAGACAGAGGCTTAACCCACTGAGTCATTCAGGCATCCCAAGAAAAGGAATTCTTAATTAAAACTTTACTACAAAGAAAACACAAAAATACTTATACTGGATAGTGCTGTTAAATATTTAAGGGCAGAATCATACTAAATCTAGGAAAAATACTAGACATTCTTTTTTTCTGAAAAGTCAGAACAATTTTGATACCAAAAACTGAGAAAGTCATTATAAAGAAATGAAAATTACAGACTAATAGTCTTTTGAATATAAGCAGCAATAAAAAATTTACTAAATATTAGCAAACAAATTCAGCCATATATATATGTGTGTGTATATATATATATATATATATATATATATATATATATATATATATATATGAATACATTATATAACCAAGCAGTGTTTATCCCAAGTGGTCAGGTTGATTTTACATTAAAAATGTATCAATTTATCACATTAACTGAATAAAAGAGGAAAAAGTTATCCCAATAGATGATGTAGAAAAATCATTTGATAAAAAAAGTGTCCATCCATGATAAAAACAGAAAACTGGAATAGAAGGGAACTTTCTCAATATGATAAAGGATAAAAGAACAGAAATAAGGCAAGGATATCTGTTTTTACCTCTTTGAATCAACAGTGTAATGTATATCTTAACAACTTCAATAAGGAAAAAAATAAAAGGAATAAATATTAAAAAGTAGAAGTGAAACTGCTATTATCCACAGATGGCATGATTATATGGATTTATGGTTCCATATAATTTATATGGAACCCAAATAAAGCAAACAAATTTCTCAACTAATAAGTAAATTTTTCAAGATTGCAAGATATAGTATATCTAAATACTGGCAGGAAATAATTGGAAACTGCAATGAAAAATTATTCCATTTAAAGTAGCAGCATAAAAAATGTAATCTGCTTCTACCTCGTACCCACTAGGTATGGGTCCAACTTCTTGGTTGATAGAAATATCGTATACTGTGATTGTTGTGAGTTATATGGGTGTACTCATTACTAAACCTTGTTGAATTGTATACTTAAGGCCTATGCATTTCACTGTATATAAATTTTACCTCAATTAAAACAAAAATGTGTTTAAATCTTTTGTGTACTTACTCTTTTCTTTATTGACACTGACTGACAACTTCCCCCATCCCCACTGGGTGTCACTATCTTACTCATCTTTGTTTAACCAATGCTTAAGTGGAGAAATTTGTACTTCTCCAATGAAGACATACAAATGGCTATCAGACACATGAAAAAATGTTCATCATCACTAGCCATTAGGGAGATTCAAATTAAAATCACATTGAGATACCACCTCACACCAGTTAGAATGGCCAAAACTAGCAAGACAGGAAACAACCTGTGTTGGAGAGGACGTGGGGAAAGGGGAACCTTCTTACACTGTTGGTGGGAATGCAAGTTGGTGCAGCCACTTTGGAGAACAGTGTGGAGATTCCTTAAGAAATTAAAAATAGGGAAGCCTGGGTGGCTCAGTTGATTGGACGACTGCCTTCGGCTCAGGTCATGATCCTGAAGTCCCGGGATCGAGTCCCGCATCAGGCTCCCAGGTCCACGGGGAGTCTGCTTCTCCCTCTGACCTTCTCCTCGCTCATGCTCTCTCTCACTGCTTCTCTCTCAAATAAATAAATAAAATCTTTAAAAAAAAAAAAAGAAATTAAAAATAGAGCTTCCCTATGACGCTGAAAAACAACCTGAGGGTTTTGAAGGGGCGGGGGGTGGGAGGTTGGGGGAACCAGGTGGTGGGTATTATGCAGGGCACGCATTGCATGGAGCACTGGGTGTGGTGCAAAAACTATGAATTCTGTTACACTGAAAAAAATAAAAAAAAAACACACAAAAAAACATAGTAAAGATAAAAAACCCCACTATAAAAAAAATATATATATATATACATTGTATTAGTCAGGGTTCTCCTGGGAAACAGAACCAACACAATGTACGTATATGAATGTATGTATGAGCTCGTGCGTGTGTGCGCATGTGTGTACACACACACACACACACACACACACAGATTTATTATCAAGAATTGGCTCACACAGCTACAGAGGTTAATAGGTCCCAATATCTGCAGTCATCAGCCAGGGACCCAGAGAGCCTGTGGTATAAATGTTTCCTCTGAAAGCCTGAAGCCTCAAAGACCCAAGAAGAATCAAAATTAACATTTGCATCAGAAGGCAGGAAAAAATCTTTGTCCTGGCTCAAGAGTCAGGCAGAAGTTCTTTTCTACACATGGGTAGGTCAGTCTTTTGGTTCTATTTAGGTCTTTAACTGATTGGAGGAGGGACACTCACACTGGGGAGAATAATTTGTTTTACTCAGTCTACAGATTCAAATGTTGATCTCATCAAAAAACACCCTCACAGAAATATCCAAAACAATGTTGGACCAAGTATCTGGGCATTTCATTGTCCATTCAAGTTGACAACATAAAATTAACCATTACATGCAGTTTTGGAGATCTCCTTAGGTAATTTAGATTCAGAAAAGTCTGAAATCTCTGGAATAACCTACCATCATATTTATGAATTCTTAAATTTGCCCATTGAAATCACTTGGGGGAACTTCAATAGTTGCTAATGCCTTGTTCCCACCCCTAGAAATTCTTACTTAATTAGCCTGATTCTAATGTGTAGTTAGGCCTCAGATCAAGGCTAGAACCCTTGTTCTGAAATGTAGCTCGTGACCCTTTGCTCCCAGCTACCAGACATTATGGTCTTTCTGCCCTTCTCAGATGGAATTACACTGCTCACTGCATACTGAAAAGTGGTGGCCAAGGTCAAATTATATGCACAACTTTTAGACTTATACAAGGATTGTCCTGACATATCTTTTGGCCATCTCCATCCCATTTTAAGGGTTAGAGATTTCCCCAGAGGGAATTCGGGCCTATTTCCCTTTTGTACAGGGATAAGAAAAATTGTTCATCCTTACCCTTCAAGTCAATACTTTATGAGTTGCCAATGAAAATGACACACTAGCAAACTGCCACTCCAGAGAAATTCAGGAATGACAGTCATTGTTTCTAAACTGTATTTCATAAGTTTTCCATATAAGCACACTTGCCGAGTGGAGAAATTGCATGCCATGGCCTCTGTTTGTACTATATTTGAAATGGCTATGTTGAAAGATTAGGTGTTTGGATACAGGTAGAGAGAGCAGATCAAAGGTGCCTGGATCACCCTATCCCACCTTCGGCAAGAAAAGTTATCGGTAATTTGCTCATATCATGTGCTCAACAATTGTGCATTAGTAACACACACTACTTTTAATAACACAACCTACTTTTGAGCATCTTCCATGTGGCAACTGTGGACCAGGGCTGTGAGTAGGCTCTGAATATTAGATGGGTCTCTACTCTCTTAGGAATATACAACATGCAATGGAGCATAGACAAATTCATGTGAAGCAAGTAGAAAGAAAGAACATGGTAGCATGTGGGAGCCATAGGGATAGAAAAGGCATCAGTGAAAGATAGTTTGCAGAACTTGGACCTAAGTGCAGATCTGCACTTAGTCCAAGTGTAGATCAGGACATGCTAGGGAGACACAGTGAAAGAACCTTCTGAGCAGAGCACCACTTGAGCAAAAATCTGAGATTGGGGAATAAAGACAAGAGGTGGCCAGTGGGACACTTGCTACTGGCAGAGAAGCCAGGAGGAGTTAGCCAGACATGGCATGTATATGTATTTTCCAGAAAAACTAGCAGAAACCCATGTTAGTCTCTACCTATCTCTTCCATAGCTCAATTAGCCATTCTTTTATTGGTCTGCTTACTTATTTTTTTCTCCACCTAAAATGCCAATTCATTTTCAGAAAAGAAAGCTTCTTATTAATCTGTATATTCTCATTGCTAGTTTAGTATCTAGCATAGATAGATACTCAAAAAATGCTAGGTGAATGCATGAATTAATGAGTGACCTAAAGAGTGGATACTGGATGCAAATATTTTTTTATATGTACATCTTGAGTGGAAATAATGGTCAATGAAAAAATGTCAGCAATATTGTGTTTCTTATTGCATGTGCCATTTATAATTATTAATAGAGTAGTATATTTATATACTAACATCTCCTTAAGCTTTTTTCATTTTTGTTTTTGCTTATTTAAAAAGACAAAAAAAATGACACTGGATTTTGGGTTGAATTGCAGACAAAACACTTGTTGGCTTGTAAATTGCTCCAAGAGCAGTGAGGACAATGAAAGGATATCCATGACAAAATTTAGTTTCTGAGGTCTCTCTGAATTATATTTCATCTGTTTGGGCTTATCCTAATCTTCTTACCTCTTCATTAAAAAACACAAATTTCTCCATTTTTTTTATTTTTTAGGTTTTTAAAATTTCTTTTCAGCGTAACAGAATTCATACATTTTGCACCACACCCAGTGCTCCATGCAATGTGTGCCCTCCATAATACCCACCACCTGGCTCACCCAACCTCCCACCCCCTCCGCCCCTTCAAAATCCTCAAGTTGTTTTTCAGAGTGCATAGTCTCTCATGGTTCATCTCCCCCCCAATTTCCCTCAACTCCCTTCTCCTCTCCATCTCCCCATGTCCTCCGTGTTATTTGTTATGCTCCGCAAATAAGTGAAACCATATGATAATTGACTCTCTCTGCTTGACTTATTTCACTCAGCATAATCTCTTCCAGTCCCGTCCAAGTTGCTACAAAAGTTGGGTATTCATCCTTTCTGATGGAGGCATAATACTCCATAGTGTATATGGACCACATCTTCCTTACCCATTCGTCTGTTGAAGGGCACCTTGGTTCTTTCCACAGCTTGGTGACCATGGCCATTGCTGCTATAAACATTGGGGTAGAGATGGCCTTTCTTTTCACTACATCTGTATCTTTGGAGTCAATACCCAGTAGCACAATTGCAGGGTCATAAGGAAGCTCTATTTTTAATTTCTTAAGGAATCTCCACACTGTTCTCCAAAGTGGCTGCACCAACTTGCATTCCCACCAACAGTGTAAGAGGGTTCCCCTTTCCCCAAATCCTCTCCAACACACGTTGTTTCCTGTCTTGCTAATTTTGGACATTCTAACTGGTGTGAGGTGGTATCTCAATGTGGTTTTAATTTGAATCTCCCTGATGGCCAGTGATGATGAACATTTTTTCATGTGTCTGATAGCCATTTGTATGTCTTCATTGGAGAAGTGTCTGTTCATATCTTCTGCCCATTTTTTTTTAATTTTTATTTATTTGTCAGAGAGAGGGAGAGAGAGAGAGCGAGCACAGGCAGACAGAGTGGCAAGCAGAAGCAGAGGGAGAAGCAGGCTCCCTGCTGAGCAAGGAGCCCGATGTGGGACTCGATCCCAGGACGCTGGGATCATGACCTGAGCCGAAGGCAGCCGCTTAACCAACTGAGCCACCCAGGCGTCCCATCTTCTGCCCATTTTTTGATATGATTATTTGTTTTGTGTGGGTTGAGTTTGAGAAGTTCTTTATAGATCCTGGATATCAACCTTTTGTCTGTACTGTCATTTGCAAATATCTTCTCCCATTCCGTGGGTTGCCTCTTTGTTTTGCTGACTGTTTCCTTTGCTGTGCAGAAGCTTTTGATCTTGATGAAGTCCCAAAAGTTCATTTTCACTTTTGTTTCCTTTGCCTTTGGAAAAATATCTTGAAAGAAGTTGCTGTGGCTGATATTGAAGAGGTTACTGCCTATGTACTCCTCTAGGATTCTGAAGGATTCCTGTCTCATATTGAGGTCTTTTATCCATTCCGAGTTTATCTTTGTGTATGGTGTTAGAGAATGGTTGAGGTTCATTCTCCTACATATAGCTGTCCAATTTTCCCAGTACCATTTATTGAAGAGACGGTCTTTTTTCCACTGTATATTTTTTCCTGCTTTGTAGAAGATTATTTGACTATAGAGTTGAGGGTCCATATCTGGGCTCTATGCTCTGTTCCACTGGTCTATGTGTCTGTTTTGATGCCAGTACCATGCTGTCTTGGTGATCACAGCTTTGTAGTAAAGCTTAAAATCAAGTAACGTGACGCCGCCAGTTTTATTTTTGTTTTTCAACATTTCCTTAGCAATTCGGGGTCTCTTCTGATTCCACACAAATTTTAGGATTATTTGCTCCAGCTCTTTGAAAAATACCGGTGGAATTTTGTTCGGAATGGCATTAAAAGTATAGATTGCTCTAGGTAGTATAGACATTTTAACAATGTTTATTCTTCTGATCCAAGAGCATGAAATGGTCTTCCATCTTTGTGTCTTCTTCAATTTCTTTCATGAGTCTTCTGTAGTTCCTCGAGTACAGATCCTTTACCTCTTTGGTTAGGTTTATTCCCAGGTATCTTATGGTTCTTGGTGCTATAGTAAATGGAATCGATTCTTTAATTTCCCTTTCTGTATTTTCATTGTGAGTGTGTAAGACAGCCACTGATTTCTGTACATTGACTTTGTATCCTGCCACGTTACTGAATTGCTGTATGAGTTCTTGTAGTTTGGGGGTGGAATCTTTTGGGTTTTCCATATAAAGTATCATGTCATCTGCGAAGAGAGAGAGTTTGACTTCTTCCTTGCCAATTTGGATATCTTTTATTTCTCTTTGTTGTCTGATTGCTGTTGCTAGGACTTCTAATACTATGTTGAACAAGAGTGGTGAGAGTGGCCATCCTTGTCGTGTTCCTGATCTCAATGGGAAGACTGTTAGCTTCTTCCCATTGAGGATGATATTTGCTGTGGGTCTTTCGTAGATAGATTTTATGAAGTTCAGGAATGTTCCCTCTATCCCTTTACTTTGAAGCGTTTTAATCAGGAACGGATGCTGGATTTTGTCAAATGCTTCTTCTGCATAAATTGAGTGGACCATGTGGTTCTTCTCTTTTCTCTTATTGATTTGTTCTACCACATTGATTGATTTGCAAATGTTGAACCATCCTTGTAACCCAGGGATGAATCCCACCTGGTCATGGTGGATAAACTTTTTAATGTGCTGTTGGATCCTGTTTGCTAGGATCTTGTTGAGAATCTTAGCATCCATATTCATCAGTGATATTGGTCTGAAATTCTCCTTTTTGGTGTGGTCTTTGCCTGATTTGGGGATTAGGGTAATGCTGGCTTCATAAAAAGAGTCTGGAAGTTTTCATTCTGCTTCAATTTTTTTAAACAGCTTCAGGAGAATAGGTGTTATTTCTTCTTTGAAAGTTTCAAAGAATTCCCCAGGAAATCTGTCAGGGCCTGGGCTCTTGTTTTTTGGGAGGTTTTTGATCACTGCTTCAATCTCGTTACTAGATACTGGTCTATTGAGGTTTTCAATTTCTTCCTGGTTCAGTTTTGGTAGTTTATAGTTTTCCAGGAATGCATCCATTTCATCTAGGTTGCTTAACTTATTGGTATATAACTGTTGATAATAGCTTCTGATGATTGTTTCTACTTTTTTGATGTTAGTTGTGATCTCTCCCTTTTCATTCATAATTTTATTAATTTGAGCTTTCTCTCTTTTCTTTTGGATTAGTGTGGCCAATGGTTTATTGATCTTATTGATTCTTTCAAAAAACCAGCTTCTAGTTTCATTGATATGTTCTACTGTATCTCTAGTTTCTACCTCATTGATCTCTGCTCTAATCTTTATTATTTCCCTTCTTGTGTACATAGTTTGTTTAATTTGTTGTTGATTCTCCAGTTCTTTAAGGTGAAGAGACAGCTGTTGTATTCTGGATTTTTCAATATTTTTGAGGGAGGCTTGGATGGCAATATATTTCCCCCTTAGGACCACCTTTCCTGTATCCCATAAGTTTTGGACCGAAGCGTCTTCATTCTCATTGGTTTCCATGAATTGTTTAAGCTCTTCTTTGATCTCCTGGTTGATCCAAGCATTCTTAAGCAAGGTGGTTTTTAGCATCCAGGTGTTTGAGTTCCTTCCAAACTTTTCCTTGTGATTGAGCTCCAGTTTCAAGGCATTGTGATCTGAGAATACGCAGGGAATAACCTCAGTCTTTTGGTATCGGTTGAGTCCTGATTTGTGACCCAGTATGTGGTCTATTCTGGAGAAGGTTCCATATGCACTTGAGAAGAATGAGTATTCTGTCGTTTTAGGATGGAATGTTCTGTATATATCTATGAGGTCCATCTGGTCCAATGTGTCATTCAATGTTTTTGTTTCTTTATTGATTTTCTGCTTGGATGATCTGTCTATTACTGAGAGAGGTGTGTTAAGATCTCCTACTATCAATGTATTCATATCAATATGACTCTTTATCTTGATTAATAGTTTTCTTATGTAATTGGCTGCTCCCATATTGGGGGCATAGATATTTACAATTGTTAGATCATCTTGGTGGATGGTCTCTTTAAGAATGATGTAGTGTCATTCTTAAAGAATGCCATTCTTTAGAATTCTTAAAGAAATCCATTCTTTAGAATGGCTAAAATTAACAAGTCAGGAAATGACAGATGCTGGCGAGGATGTGGAGAAAGGGGAACCCTCCTACACTGTTGGTGGGAATGCAAGCTGGTGCAACCGCTCTGGAAAACAGCGTGGAGGTTCCTCAAAAAGTTGAAAATAGAACTACCCTATGACCCAGCAATTGCACTACTGGGTATTTACCCTAAAGA